>CAVNYN010218031.1:0-49049 GCA_963692815.1 Nyctanthes arbor-tristis | reverse complement strand
GGTCTCCATTTTATGGCTCAAAACTCAGGTAGAATGCCTTACATAAACATCATCTTTATCTGCGACGCCATCATTGGATAGACTCCCTTCAGGTGACACCCAAGCTAGTACAAATTCCTCTCTCATCAGCTCTTTCAGAGGAAAAATTCAACCAAGCCACAATTTCATCCATTTCATCCCTACCACCTAGGCCAACTAAAAGCGTATCCCTACTCATCCAGCAAGAAAGCACTCCTTTATCTCCTCCTTTACCACAATGAATGACAACATTTCCTTCTATCTCTTCAGCAAACTCATCTCACTTGGTGTCCTCCTATCCTGAGTCCTTATCTATTCAACATTCGATCAAAGAAAATACTCTGCCTACCTCCCAAATAGTTCACCCACCACCTACCACTAATCTCCATCCTACACAAACTCACAGTAAAAACCAATATATTTAAACCCAGCCCAGCTATTGACCTGGCGGGATAAGTGGGTTATTAGACCATTGGTTTAAGAGCTAACCCAGTGGATGGACCGATGGGTAAATTCTCATCTATTGTAATTAATTTTTTTAACATATCTACTGTAACTAATTGTGCTAATAGTATAATAAATTAAATGTATTAATTATCACATGTTAATCAATGTTAATATCTTATAATGCAAAGAAATATGTTTCTAGAGAACAAATAAATAGACAAACTAATAAAAAGGGCAAAAAATTTAATCTTATTATCGATTTAAAATTAGATTTTTGAGAATTGACAATGACACAAAAACCGGATAGGTTTTTTGGTTTTCTCAGGGTCATTTGTGAGGTGGTTTAATATCAAGACCTGGACTGGATTGATGGCCGAGTTACTGGCTTTCCTGTTGAACTTACCTCGTCGGTCCGTGTTTTAAAACTATGGTAAAAAGCACATCAAAGTTCCAAACAAAAAATACTCTCTTTTTATAACTCACTCTCCTTCTTTCCTTGTTGAGCCATCTGTGTCTCCAAAGCCATTAAACATCCAAAATGATGAGAGGCCATGTCTTTGGAATTCAATGCATTACTTTGAAATGGCACTCGGTGTCACGCCCCCGCTAATTTTCTTTTATCGAATATCTTATGTTAATTTATAAATTCTGTAGCGGAAGTTTTAATTCAAACAGCGGGGATGGGACGTGCAGAACAATCCATTTTTATTTTATCTTACAGAATTTAATATATAAAGCTAACAAATTGTTAAACTTTTAAGAAAACATTAAAGCTAGGTTTTTCAAGAAAATATATAAAACACACAAAAAGTTGTATTAATAAATATATTTTATTGATTACTAAAACACGCCAAGTCACTAGAAAATTTTTACAGGAAAAGTAGAATTCAAATCAATATAAAGATTATGACTCACTATTTTCTTATATGTTATAAGATGTGAAAACATATATACTATAGAGGTAGGCATGAAACCATTAAATCCATAGTAGCTTCAAAGGTAGATTTACACTGAATGCACAACTCTACTCCATTTCACGAGCACGATCCAACTCCTGGCTTGCCTTGTTTTCAGATATTATAGATTCAATCATCTACAAAAATGTAGTAAGGAAGGGAAGGAGTATAAAGTACTCAGTGAATAACAAAACACTTTGATTTACCTTTTATTTGAAATATTTGTTTTCCAGAAAGTCATTCAATGCACACAACTTTTCAATACACATATGGGCCCTATCACTAGTTAAACTACTACCCGTGGTGTGAACAAGAATCATATCAATTCAATCATGGCTATGTACAATTAAGTGATCCATATTTGAATCCCAGTTGACCCCTACCGGAATTCCAGACAGATTAAGACAGATACAGAGCAGATACCACACTAATCGTCGCCCATCTCAGTATCATTAGATGACTCCTAGTGAGACAACATAGCAGAGCAGAACAGATACAGAATGGGTAGAGCAACTAGTGATTTAAAATGCAATCTATCAATCTTTCTTTTTAATGCATCAAAATCCATATTCATTGCTTTAATCAAATACATGCTTAGCATTTCAAAATATCATCAATGTTAAAAAAGACATCAAAGTGATAGTTACTCACATCAAAGATTACCAAAACATTCCTTACGTAGAAAAGTGTTATTAAAGCTTGGAAATTCCTCATTCAAAGCTATTCTTTAGATTATAATCTTTCTATATATGATAAGGACCCTTTTTCTAGAGACAAATATGTATTTTAGTGAGTTTTTGGGGTTATTCTTAATCCCACCATAGCGGTGGACGAATTTGGAAGCTTTTTGGGAGAGAAAGAGAATTGTTGGTTGCTTTGGGGAGTTTGAGGACCAATGGGACTATATATAATAGTTGGAATTGAGTTAGTTTTAATAAAATTTGAATTTTGCCAATGGCATTGCTACACGTGGCATAACCTGACGCCGTACACCTTACGACGCTATGTGGCCCACTGTGGATCATTCATTTATTACTCGAAATTCTTATACTTTGTGTCGCTTTGCAATTAAGTCCCCGTACTTTCATTTATGTCAATCAAGGACTACCATATTTAATTGACCGCAAATCTTGAAGTCTTCTAATGTGATTCAAGCGATAGTTTCCAAATTAATGACCACGTAGCACAATTGGGGGTTAAATTTTCGGGGATGTTACAATCTACCCCCTTAAATGAATTTCGTCCTTGAAATTCAGTAAACATCGTGGCAATGATTTTTTATTTTGAAAAACATAGTACACAATCAAATCATCTTTACTTCAGTGAATGGCTTCCGCTGCGTACTCTCATTTCTTTTACTGTTAAGATCATGCATGGTAATCGAGTTATTAACTCCTTTTTCATGCATGAGTTTTCCATCCATTTCCAATATAGAAGTTCAGAAATCAATTTTTATATGTCCTTCTTAACCTCAAATATACCGTAAATTCAAATTCGGGTTGAGCTGACATTCAAAAACTTTAACAATCTAATTATTTGAAATTTATGCAAACTTTATTCAGAATGGGTTTAGATTGTCAGTTGATCATTTACCAACAATTAATAAAATATCATTCCTTGAGTTGTATTCTTTTCAAAACTATTTCGAATCTGCTTCAATTCCCAAGCTAGTATTTCATACTTGTTTCGTTAAGTCAAACATCAAAATTTCATTTTGAGTTTCAAATTAAAGTGCAAGGACTGAGCAAGGCAAAAAGGGAAAGACCAATCAGTTTTGACAAAGGCAATGTTGGCATAAAAGAGTTAGCATAATAACGAATAATAAAGAGCCGAAAAAGAACTGATGTCCCAAGAGATTAAACAAGATTGAAGGGAAGGCAGACGAAAACATGAAGTCAATTTTACATAAGTTCATTGTTAAGGAAGTAAAATTTCCTAATTGTACAAAGAATCGTTGGCGATAGATCACAATCTAAGCAATCTCAAGGGTTCGATCAAAATGGTATAAAGTCATGGAATGAAATTATGTAGTGAAAAGCAAAGGCAATAAAAGTAATAGGTAACCAAAGGGGATTTTCGAGATAACAAGTAGACAATCAAATATGAGCAAAAGTAGACGAGAGAAGAGATTCTCCCTAAATTTCAATTGCCTTCCAAGGTACTGATATTAACTCATATACCAAAGGTATTTCAAATAGCAATTAAAATATAGGGACATTGGCATGAGGAAGGTTAACGAGGAAAATAGAAAATAGTCAAGAACTACAGCAGAGTTAATGTCCCTTGCATTCAAATCAAGTTGAAGGGAATATGAGCGAAAACATGAAATTCTTTATCAAGCAATGAGTTTTTCGAAGTTGTCAGGAGAACTGTTACCCATAGGTAATGGTCAAACAATTTCATAAGCTTAATCAAATGGCAACAAAATCATTGGACAAAGGATATAATCAAGTAAGGGCAATAATAGTGAGGCCAAAGGAGATCCCAAGATCTCCAATAGACAATTAAGGACATTCAATAATAGGTGAGAACAAGAGAAAGAAAACATAAAGGAGGAATAAATTTCAATTTTATAAAGAATTGACGTCGATTCATGTATCAAAGGAAAGTCTTTGCAAATGAGTTTCCTTATTATCAGAGAACATTTTCATAGTTGAGTTATTCTTGAGAATAACTCAAAACAAAGCTCAGGATCAATTGATGGGTTAACAAAATTAAGGTCTCAAAATTAAGGGTTTACTAGTAGCAATAAAAGAGAAACGTTCTCAAGTTCAAATACAAAGTAATAAGATTATTATTGATAAATCAAACGCAATGAGTTTGTTAGGAATGCATAGAGCAAAAGGAATAATGCCAATCAATTATAAGCAAAAGTGTTATATTGAAGGAAATAAAATTTTTAGGCAAGAAATACAAACAAGTGTTGGGTTTAACAAACGAAATAAGTGATTCAAATATTTTGCCTGAAGTAAGTTTTCAAGGGGTATAATCTTTCCGAGTAGGAGCTGAAAAGATATTATTTCAAGAGCTTTCAATAGTTCAAAGGATCGCGTGTCTGATAGACATTCTTGACAACTTGGAGGGCACAATTCAAAAGAAATTAGACTCGGCAAAGCAAATTCTTGATTTGAAGAGTATTGGTAATCTCAAACATTCGAAGATACATTGAAATGGTGTGCAAGTGTTTATTAGGACATAACAGTGAAGGAGGCAATAGATCAAATAAAATGAGCAATCTCTCATGCTTCAAAGTTTAGGCATATTTGTATATTGCCTTTGAAGTATCCTGTGATCAAGAAAATCATAGGTCAAACAATAATTCGAACGAAGTTGCGAAATTGAATTCAAATCTCTTGCCATGTCCTTGCCACATTTACTTTCCAAATATTAAATCATGAAATCAAAATAGGATTAAAATTTATCATGGTTCTCAACCACTTTCTATAGGTATCAATATTTTTAGGAACACTTAGTCCAGTAATTCAAAACAATTCTATCAATCCATTAGTCAAGACAATTTCATCAATTCATTGGATAAATTCATTCCAATTAAATGGTTAAATTCTATCAATCCATGAGTTTAATTCATGGCTCAAAATTTATCAATCAAATTCTTAACAAGTACTTTCGTTAAATCTTTTGGATAAATCTCAATAAATGAAACTTATAATGTTCATAAAATAGACATCCATTTGTGTCTTTATTTACCCAAAATAGCACTTTAGTAAGTTGATCAAAATGGAAAAAAAAATTCAACTATTATATTCAATGACAAAGTTTGGTGCATATGCTGGCGGTTGCATAAAATAGTCAAAACCTAAAATTTCAAGAATCAATAACGGAATTAGCAGAAAATTCAAAAGTCCAGTTTGAGCAAAAATATTAAAAACCAGACTAAGTTTGGATGTAGAATGGGTAAAAATTTCAAGAGTCAATAGCAAGGTTAAAGCACAAATTCAAAATCAAGTTTAAGAATATTGAAATTCGGGTTAAATTCGGGTGCAAAAGACCAAAAGAAAAATTTTCAATAGTAATTATGTGAAAGACTTAAAGTTTGTGGCCTAAAGAAACTTTTAATAAGTCTTTCAGGTTAGTATAGAAGAAACCATAAAATTTGGAGTCCCAATTGCAATTTTCAAAAAATCCACAACTTTGGATTGATTTAAACAAAATCAAGAAGATTAGGACTTGGCCGCAAAATTTCGAACAAAAAATCTAGCCAGCACACTGTCTTAGGCGCGGTGTGCCCGCGCTGGGCCAATTTTTTTTGTTGGCCGCAGCTGCACTGCGGAAAGCTTGCCGCGGGCTTGTGCGGCCGCACGATATGCCTTGTGCGGCCGCACAGTGGCAATTTTTTTTTTTTTTTGGGAACCAAGATGACGGGTATCATTCTTCCTTTTTATCTTCTCTCATTTCTTTTGAAATTGTTTTGATTCAAAATACCACCAAGTTTAACATCTTTTAATACTTGGATATATTGTAATAACTATCATTTTTTCTTTTTCTTTTTCATTATTATCAAACAATATCTTGTTATCAAATGACCTAACAACCTTAATTTCTTAGATTATCTACTATGTTATATGATTCATTTTCTCAATCTTTCTTGAGTTCGTAAGGTCAAACTTTTCTAAAATAGATTCAATGTCAATGTATGCCAATAAGTTACGCACCACTTTTAACTTTTTTCCCCCATAAATTTTACTATAAATTAGTATTCGTAAGTTATTGAGTAGTAACTTACTTGCAAGCCGGTTAGTCGATGCCTCGCGCGGAGTAGTTTATGCATGTAGTGCCCATGGAACATTGCTCTGATACCATTCTTGTCACGCCCCGCTAATTTTCCTTTATCGAATATCTTATGTTAATTTATAAATTCTGTAGCGGAAGTTTTAATTCAAACAGTGGGGACGAGACAAGCAGAACAATCCAATTTTATCTTATCTTACAGAGTTTAATATATAAAGCTAATTATATAAGCTAACAAATTGTTAAAGTTTTAAGAAAACATTAAAGCTAGGTTTTTCAAGAAAATATATAAAACACACAAGAAGTTGTATTAATAAATATGTTTTATTGATTACTAAAACACGCCAAGTGACTAAAAAACTTTTACAGGAAATGTAGAGTTCAAATCAATATAAAGATTATAACTCACTATTTTCTTATATGTTATAAGATGTAAAAACATATATACTATAGATGTGGGCATGAAACCATTAAATTCATAGTAGCTTCAAAGGCAATTTACACTACATGCACAACTTTACTCCATTTCACGAGCATGATCCAACTTCTGGCTTGCCTTGCTTTTCAGATGTTATAGCTTCAATCATTTACAAAAAATGTAGTAAGGAAGGGAATGAGTACAAAGTACTCAGTGAGTAATAAAACCCTTTGATTTACCTTTTATTTGAAAGATTTATTTTCCAGAAAGTCATTCAATGCACAAAACTTTTCAATGCACAGATGGGCCTTATCACTAGTTAAACTACTACTCATGGTGCGTGCAAGAATTATATCAATTCAATCATAGCTATGTACAATTAAGTAGATCCACATTTGAATCCCGGTCGACCCCTACCAAAATTCCAGACATATTAAGACAGATACAGAGCAGATACCACAGTAATTATCACCTATCTCGATATCATTAGATGACTCCTAGCATGACAACAAAGCAGAGTAGAACAGATACAGAACGGGTAGAGCAACTAGTGATTTAAAATGCAATATATCAATCTTTCTTTTTAATGCATAAGAATCCATGTTCATTGCTTTAATCAAATACATGCTTAGCATTTCAAAACATCATCAATGTTAAAAAGGACATCAAAGTGATAGTTACTCACCTCAAAGATTACCCAAACATTCCTTACGTAGAAAAGTGTTATTAAAGTTTGGAAATTCCTCATTCAAAGCTATTCTTTAGATTATAATCTTTCTATATATGACAAGGACCATTTTTCTAGAGACAAATATGTATTTTAGTAAGTTTTTGGGTTATTCTTCATCCCACCGTCGCGGTGGACAAATTTGGAAGCTTTTTGGGAGAGAACGGGAATTGTTGGTTGCTTTGGAGAATTTGAGGACCAATGAGCCTATATATAATAATTGGAATTGAGTTAGTTTTAATAAAATTTGAATGACATTGCAACACGTGGTATAACCTGACACTGTACACCTTGCAAGGCTGTGTGGCCCAGTGTGGATCATTCATTTATTACATGAGAAATCCTTGTATTTTGTGTCGCCTTGTAATTAAGTCCCCGTACTTTCGTTTATGTCAATCAAGGACTACCATCTTTAATTGACAGCAAATCTTGAAGTCTTATAAAGTGATTCAAGCAATGAATGACCACGTAACACAACTGAGGGTTAAATTTTCGGGGATGTTACACTTGGGACTTAATTTCCTCTTTTCCACCTCAAAACATTGTGTGTTGTAAGTGGGTATTCCGGATCAAATTTCATCTAGATGGGTCTATTGACAAATATAAAGCACGACTGGTGGCCAAAGGTTTTAATCAAAGGCCCAGAATCAATTTCCATGACACGTTTAGTCCAGTGGTTAAATCCTCTACCATTCGCCTAATACTCATTGTCTCCCTCATGCATAAATGGTCATTCCGTTAGTTGGATGTTAATAATGCCTTTTTGCATGGCTCTCAAGTAGAAGATCTCTATATGGTTCAGCCACCTAAGGTTGTTGATGTACAGTTCCCTCATCATAAGTGTTATTTAAGCATATCTCTTTGTGTCTGAAACATGCAACTCATGCTTGGTACAATGCCCTTAAATTGTTCCTTCTCTACTTTGGCTTCTACAACTCTAAAGCCACTCTGTTCATTCTGTGGAAGTCTAACTCAATAATTTTCCTCCTAGTATATGTTGATGACATTATACTAACTAGAAACAATTCCAAACTTCTCAATGAGTTTGTCTCTAGTATTGCCTTGAAGTTCTTTATAAAAGACCTTGGATCATTAACCTATTTCCCAAGCGTGGAAGTACTTCATCATCACGATAGGCTATTTCTATCTGAACGGAGATACACTGTTGATCTTCTTGCTAAGCAAAAATGTCGCAAGCAAATGCTGTCAGTACTCCTATGAGCACCACCTCTATTCCAACTCTTCATCATGACAATCCCATTTCAAACCATACAGAATATCGAGCTCTCATTGGAGTCTCTAATATCTATCATTGACTCATCCCGACATCTTTTAGCAACTATCCCAGTACATGCATTCCCCTACAATTGATCATTGGCCTTTACTCAAATGCCATCTTCGTTGCCTTAAAGGTACATTAGATCATGGGCTATTTCTTCGAAGCCAACCTTCCCTTTGTCTTTATGCTTTCTCTGATGCGGACCGGGGATGACAAAGTTAACAGAACATCCATTGGCGCTTACATTTTGTCCCTTGGCTCTAACTCGATGTCATAGTGCTCTAAGAAATAGAATACAGTAATTTAGTTTTCTATTGAAGCCTAGTATCACGCTATTGCCAATGCCTCGATGAAACTCCTTTGGCTTCAAGTCCTCCTCTTTCGAATTAGGTGCTTTTGTGCTGCTACCCTAGTCATCTACTGTGACAACATTGGCACGACATACCTCTGTGCAAATCCCATGTTCCATTTTCGAATGAAACACAATGCACTCGACCAGTGACGGAGCCACATTTAGGCAAGGGAGGTAGTTTCCCCTAGCCCCCCTCTCCTCTCTGAAAAAAAAGGTTTTGAAAATTATCTTTTTGGTCCTTTTTTAAAAATAAAAAATTTAGTAATAATTTTGGAGTCTAGTGTATATAATCTAACATAAAGGAAGAAAAGTGTCCATATTCAACATATTATTATACACACAAATTTTGAAGGATTCTTGAATTTCTACAACTTAAAGTACAATTGAAATTCATATCAATATCTTGGTTGATATTGAAAGTGGAAGAAAAAACCTTCCTTTAATAATAAATAAAAATTAATTTAGCTAGGTAAATAAATCATCTAATATACAAGAGAAGTTCATATTTAAAGTCATGTTATTTAACATGAAGGAAATAATTAGGTTGGGATTAGCATTATCTGATATATGTAAAGTTTGTCTTAATTAAAATAAAGATCTTTTTTGCTGTTTAAATTCTCGTCCCCCCTAAAAAAATAAAATTACTAGCTCCGCAGCTGCATCCGACTTTCATATTGCCCGGGAACAAGTACAAGCTAGGCCCCTTCATGTATCTCAAGTTTCCTCTAGCAATCAACTTGCTAATGCCATGACCAAGCCCCAGTCTAGTGCATGGCTCAAGAAAGAACTAGATGGCTAACTTTTTGAGTAGTTGAACACTAATTACAATACACTTAACTTTGTGTAATCTTTTGAAAATTTAGTACTTATATAAATGACTTTTTTGAGCTTTCAGTTCTACTTCGCCCGTCCATCTCAGTTGGCTACGCCGCTGCATTCTTCAATGTGATTTTATTCAGTTTGAGGTACACGCAAAGGACATATTATTATAGTAATAACTATTATGACTCATGTTAAACTTTGAACATTCAAATTTATTTATTCAATATTCAAATTTATTTTAATTTTAAAAAAAGAAAAAAAGGGAAAAATTTTTGTTTTAAGAAGTGGCGCAGTTATTAGATACTCACATAGTGTGAGATGTCTCAGTTTTGAACCACACATAATCTTCTCTTATTAAGTTTTTAACAGTATCAAAAAGTGCTTATTTTCTTTGTTCTATGACACATAACTCAATAGTTATTTTGTATGCATACATATAGTCTTAGCAATACAATACACAACCTCACTCCATGTGATCATGCTCATAGATGGAGTATTGGTTGAAGGTTATAAGGATTATATTTTAGAGCCGTGTCATGCAAAAAGTACCCGTATGAAGGGAAGGCCAACCCACCTTAAGGATAGCGATATATGCTACTCTCTTTAACTAGAATTTCTAACCCTATTTTCTTTTGTTACTGTTGCTATATTGCAATTTTTTAGGGAATTCTATTGCAATTTTGGCATGACATTAACATTAATTTTATGAAGATATATATATATATCTCTCTCTCTGTGTGTGTAACAATATAAGGTTGGGTTAATTTCGCATATGGTCCCCAATTAAAGGTTCTCAGCATTTCATAAATTCACTCATAATGTCCCTAATCTGATAAAATTGACAATTACACCCCTCACTATTTTTTAATGACCCTTACTTTCTAAATATAAGTAAAAAGAATTAAAAAAATAAAAAATAATAAACAAAGGAAACAAGAAAATAATTTCTTTCACCCTTCCTATCTAGTCATTTCCAACAGTAAAAAAGGAGACCTATATTTTGCTACTCGCTCATCCCACTACTGTTAGAAATGGCAGGAAAATTGGGAGTTTCCCTACAAATGCTTGTTATTTCCAGTCAAGTTGGAGATATGAGTAGAATGGGTAATTAGTTAAGTTAAAAAAACAATTTATTTTCCTTTTTATAATGGGTAATTAGTTAGTTTAAAAAAACAATTTATTTTCCTTTTTATTTTTTATTATTTTTATTGTTTTCTATAATTTTTTTTAATTTTTATCTAAAAAGTAAGGATAAAAATATCATAAGATACTTTATGAGTGAATTTATGAAAGGTTAATGACCTACTTAATAGAAAGTGTAAAAGTTGGAGACCATATATTTAATTAACCGTATAATAAGGTTTTGCAGTAAAGAATGGGAGCAAAAAGTCAGTTAATTTAAGAAATCTTTGGAAGTTAAAAGCAAGGTCCTAAATAGGCATGGGTGAAGGCAAGGTTAGGCCTAACTTTGACCTCAGACCTGCTTTAGCTAGTTTCTAAAATAATAACACATCCCAAATAGGTTGGAAAAGACCCAAACAAAATCAACCCAAGTTGGTTTGGTTTGGGTTGGGCCTGGTTAGGTTAAATTCTCAATTTAACGTGGGCTCTACACAATTTCTTTTTGGAGAATTTTCATAATCATTTTACTGTTCAAAATTACTAACTTTTCACCTGTACATTATAGGGATGATATAAAAAAAATTATATATGATAGTTAATACTAATATTAAATAACGTATGATTATCCACTTGTTAACCTAAATATTTTGTTATCTTGTCTTGGATTAATACTTGTTTTATTAAACAGGATATATGAAATGTAATCTCTTGGCTTCAGGAAATAAAGTATTTTATTTTACTTATTAACAAATATATTATGATGGACATTTTATAATGTTCATGTTAAACTATTTATCAAAAACTATTTTATTTATCTTTGAAGCAAATATATTAGAACATCTTGAAATATGTAAATAATGTATACATGACGATGTCAATAAAATATTGTTAAATGATTGAAATAAGTAACCTAATAAGCATCTAGTATAAATCAGTCTATTTTTCTAAAGAGTATTTGGTTATAATAAGATAATAAATGTATTTATCTAAAATAAACTAACCCTATTTGGCAAATGAAAAGGACATTAATAATATGCAAGAATTACCTAAATTATCTCCCAATTTTATCTGATAAAAATATGTCTAATAAAATAGTAAACTAATAAGACGTAACTCTGAGATGCGGCAAAACAATTAAAATGAAGAAAAAGTAAACTATTATATAAATAACACCCTCATTGACTTGATTTCGTTTCAGAATCCAAATAGCTTTTAATGAATATTTTACATTTCTAATTTAAGTTTTTGAATACAATCAAATATCTATATATAGTGACCCGTTAAAAATAAATATATAGAAACTGATCTATATTTAGAATTAGGGTAATCAATTTTATTTCATATGTAACGTGTTTATATCTTTTAGTGATTGAATTTGAGTTTGAGTTACGTAAACTATATATAATGTTATATTTCGATGAATTAAAACCTTTAGTAAAATAACTAAACGGAAAACAGAAGAATTATAAAAGACGGCAAACGTAGGATATTAAATCCAGGCAAAACTATATATAAAAATCAGTGAAACGTGGACCCTTCCAATCCCGGACATTCTTCCCATTCAAAAAATTAAATCTTATTCGTCAATCATCAATTTTAAATGAAGTTGGATTATCGCAAAACTCAGAGAAAAAATCCTAAAGATAAAAATCAATTTAAATTGGAGCATGAAAGATATAGATGCCAACAAGTATTACTGAGACGAACCTAAAAAGTCTAAAATGTCTCCGAAAATACAGCTTTGACACAGAAATTGCGGTACAATTGTACGGCAGACTAATTTCTATATATATACACGCACTTCTAAACATAATTAGCAACCCTTTTAAAATACTTGGTCATTTACTTTTTTTCATTTTTAAAATATTTTATTATTATTATTATTATATTTTTCTTTTTTATTACTCCTCTGTCCTGCAAATATTGCCCCTTCCATTTTTTCTTTTTTGAATTAGCAAAACTTTATTCATTTTGAAAATGATATGGTATAAAATTGTTGGAGACATGTTCTAATGATTTCATGTTTTTTGGATTTAGAAGATCATCGATAAAAGTTGAAAAAGGATGTGGGCATCAAAATCAGGAATGAAACGACAAAAATCAAGAATGCAACGATAAATTGGCACAAACGGGAAGTTCAACTTGGCTATATCCCCGAATATTTCTTACATTTTTTTTATCTAACAAAAATTCATGATAATTTTGTTATGCATGGAATGATATAATATATGGTACATACCTACACGTTATGTAAGCAATGTCGGATCTAAAATTAGTATAGAACACGACAAACACAACTCGCACTGTCTAGTGTCTAGATCCTGACAAGACTGTAATTTAAAATATCCCTTACATTTAGAACCATATACTTTGTATCCTTTCACTACAAAATTAGAATATAAAGTTACTTGTGCTAGTTTTATTTTTTGCGTGTTCCAATTTGTTTTCTGAAACAAAATTCTGATTTCACTATATTTTGGTGGTTGATTTCGATCCCTAATGCCTTTTGTAGGAAAAGTCTTAAGACTATTCTTACGTTGAATTGTTAATGCCACTTGATCTAAAAGTTTAAACTGATAAATCAGATCAATTTTATATTATATTATATTTTCAACACCCCCACACACGTATGTGTGATTTTTTTCCCATCAAAGTCTAACATGTGCATATTTCATTTAATTGAGTGGCGCAAAGATTTGAACTCAAGACCTTTACCTACTCTAATATAATGATAAATTTTTAAAAAGAAACTTGATCTAAAAATTTAAGCTGATAGATCGGTTCAATTTTATATCATATTATATCTTGAAAATAAGTGCCTACAAGTTATTCAATTTATAGCTAGTTATAATAATAATCATAACCCAACATTATTAGTACTTGAATGTTTTACCAAATAGGACTTCAACTGATGGTTATTATGGAAAAATATTCGTGTAAAACATGAGCTAACAAATAATATATATATATATATACAGAGAGAGAGAGAGTTAATTATCTCAAATGTCACTGAAGTTTTCATTACGACTACACTTTCCAAAAATTATCTCATCCACCAATATATTTTAGGAATATTCCACTTATGATTGAACTTATCAAAGTCTTATCCAATTTGCCATTAAACTTCTTAAAATTGGCTATTTTTTTAATTGAAAAACTTGTCATTTGATTGTATCATATAGTAACTGTACTGTCACATAGTAAAATTCGTTTATCATATCTTTGCTCGATTAGTTTTTAACCTTGTACTGATTTAGCGGCAAAAGAGATAAGTTTTTTATTAGTATAGTGGCAAGTGAACTAAGTTTTAAACTGTAGTGGCATCAGAGACAACTTTTTAAAAAGTTTAATAGCATTTGAAATATGCTTTACAGCATAGTGGCAAGTAAGATATATATTTTTTAAATTCATTGACATTTTAGATAATTAACTATATATATTGTTATGAACTAAAATGAAAAATACGGAAAAGTAAAGAGAAATAGAGAGAAAACTCAAGTATTATGTATATCATTATGAGAACCATAGGCTTCTATTTATAGGTTAAAGTCTAAGGTTTGGAGGGTACAATGGTCATTCATAATATAATTAAATAATTTACAACACTTCCCCTTGAACGACTAATCTATACAACAACTACTTTATTAAAAATCTTGTTTCGAGAAAAAACCAAACGGGAGAAAAAAACTACCAAACTAAGGAAAAAAGAGTGTCATTGATCCTGAATAAATTTGGAGCATTAAAGATGTTGTCTCGTTAAAACCTTTCTAGAAAAACCCAATGGGATAAAAACTGGTTGAAGGAAAATGAGTACAGCTGCTCCCTCGGAATTCATTCAATAATAGTCTTCTTGTATTGAATCATTTTGCCAAATCTTCAATGCTTTTCAAGACCTCAATGGAAAAAAACCCTGTGGGAAAAAATCATAGTGAAAGAAAAATACATTATTCTTTGATATGTTGTTAAAATTGTCTCGTTAAAAACCTTGCTAGGAAAACACAGTAGAATAAAACCCCAGTCAAGGAAAAAAATACAACGTGTTTCTTCCTTGTCTGTGTTGGCAATTTGTACAAGAATTTTCATCTCTTTATATGCTTTATACATATCAAATCCTCTAGGAATTATACCATATGCATGATATTTTCATATATTGCCAATTGAGCACAACATCATATTTCAATTGTACCACTATATATTTAATGATACTTCCACATGAGTACCTTTGATATTTTATTGACATGATATATATTTTCAAATGACTAAACTGCTGGTCTTCACATATAGCGATCTATTTGACTGCACCTTTTTGTTTTGGCCGATATTCTATATCATTAAATTTTTTGATGAAAAATGAATCTATCATCCTTGCAATCATTGAACTCTTTAATATTTATTTATTGTCGACAACTATTTCTTATCAATTCTATTTGATTCCTAGTGTAGACATAACATTTTGAGATATCTTTTATTTTACTAATTTTAGGTACCTGAAACTCTTTAGGGTTTTTTTGATCAGTTATGTCTATATACACTTCTAGAGTATTATGCCTCAATATCACTATCATATAAAATATCTACTCCATATTCTGTTTCCCGGTATTTATTTTGGAAACAACCGTATCTAGATATAGCAATTTACACCGACCCAACTGATTACATGAGGTGCCCCAATCTGAATTGGCAAAAAAATGCTGCCCCCTGGGTAGGCGGGGCGGATCAGGCATGATCCGCTGACCCGCCATGGGTCGCAGAGGTAGGGAGAATCAAGGTTGCATCAATCCGTTTAATGTTTTTTCATTAAAAAAAGAAACTACAAAACCCCAATTTCTTTTAAAAAAATTGAGGGTGTTTTGAATTTCAAGTTCTAATTTTATTTAGTGTAGAAACCCCATAATTCACTCTCAAATCCCAAAAAAAAAATAAAATAAAAATAAACGGGGACAGTCTACTCCCCCTAACCGACCCAAGCCCCTATGTGAACTGCCCAGACCCGAAATAGTGGGGGCGACAGGGCGGACCTCATATAACTTTAACGGCATGGGCGGGGCGGGGGCCGATCCGCTTGGTTGCCATCGCTAATCTCATCATACTTTAGGCATGCCATCCTCTTATAGGAATTTATATCAATCTTAGTTGGAGCCTTTAATTTAATATATACTATTGGCAATCATATAGTTAGTAATATGAAATGCAAACTACCTTGCAAAATTCAGGTTTGTGTTATGCTATGCGAGGATCACTAACACACATTTCATATATTTGTTACCAAATATCAACTCCACCCCCTAACGCTGAAAAGACTTGGCGAATGAAGCAACAATTAACAAATCATGTCATAAGATATCATCCTTCAGGAATGAAAATTAAATAAATGCTATATAAAATGGACTTAAACCTGAACATGCATTTTCAACATTCAAAAATACTCATCTCAATTATGTGGTGGCGGGATTATATATAAATTGCATTTACAATCTTTAGTAAAAGGAGGCTTCTGATTGTAAGACAACTATAAAAGGGGATATCACATAAATTTTATATTTGGCAAATTTATTGAGAATATCGTTGCTGCCTATGAAATGTTGATTTCACTCAATTACAAATGATTGTTCTCATTAAATAGTATAGCAAATACCTTAAGGTATTTACTAATTAAAATTGCTAAATGGTAGGCAATGAAATATCCTAAATAACATATGAATAATTAACAATCTTGGGATATAACTCACTAACTAGTTCAAACAAACAATCTCGAAAACTTTAGGTACGAGATTTAAGGAACATGTGATTTTTAGTGGATCCAAAAATTTATATCATATATTCTAGAGGTCTACACGATGGGTGAATGGACCCACAAAATTCACCCTAGAATTTATGCCAAAACACTAAGAACCATGTTCTAAAATTAGTTAGTGATGATTTTATAATCAGTTAGCCTTGAGAACAAGTAATACATAAGTTTTGAAGAATCTTCAAGTTCTTCAAATATTCTTAATATTTTAATTATTTATTAAATTGGGATGATCTAACCAGTTACACCAAATAAAATACTTTAAAATTGAACTTCTTATTCAATATATAACAAGTATTGTACCAATACTCTATATTACAAATTAAGATAATTAATATGAACTAACTCTTCTAAAGTTTTCAAATAATAATTGAACTTTTGGTTCTCATATTTCATACAATCTACGACATCGTCCATAAATTTTTTACATAACATCTCAAGGATTTGTCGAGACGCTTATATTGACTTTTGTTTGTTATTCAATGAATATAAATAGAACGCGCGTCAGGGCCAGGACCGCCAGACCTGCTTTCAATCTCGACAAGATAATCTTTAATCCATAACCTTCTCGTACGCACATCCACTTAGGTGGGGGTAGCTTTGGTCGAAGAGCTGGTGAATTATTTCACCCCATACACATCATGTTATCCAAATATTTATTATTGTCGTTTCCTTTTCGGCTGTAAACTTATTTTCACCAAGAAATTAAAGAAGAGAGGACTTTTACGATTTTAATTGGGTTAATTACACATAACATTCCTAACCTTTTAAGTAATTATAGATCACATCTCTAATCTTTAATATTCCTTCTGTAGGTCCTAAACCTTTAACAAAATCTCTATTTTAGTCCCTCTTAATGAAAAAAAGTCCATTTCGTCTGTTAATAGCGGTGGCATTTTTAATAAAATATAAAAAATAAATACTCTAATATTTAAATTTAAAAATAAATATTTTAATATATTTAAATTAAAAAAAAAAAAGAAAAGGCATTTTGGAAGCTTTTTTTTTTTAATTTGGGGGGAGGGGGGGGTTTAATCCCCTAGAATGAGGGATTCAACCCCCAATTTTTGTTGTCGAATATAGCAATAGTTCGCTGCCATTTATGCTAGTATTTTTTTTGTTGGGGGTGTGAATCCCTCCATTTGCTGTCAGAAACAGGCCGTCTCAAGCAGTAAATGGGGGAATTCATGACATGGTGGGGTGTGAATCCTACAATTTGTTGCTATTTCCGACAGCAATTCATGCAGGCAGGGAGAGGAGAGGGGAGGGTAGGGTGGGGTAGGGGTGGGGTGGGGTGGGTTATTCCGTTTTTTTATCTTTTTATTATTTTTAAATATTTTGTTTTTAAATTAAAAAATTAAGAGGTATAATGGTTATTTTTATGAAAAATTAACAGAATAATGACATGAATGATAATCGTGTGAATTTATGAAAGGTTAGAAACCCAACTGATTCTTAATTTAAAGGTTGGGGATAATTTGTGGAATTAACCCTTATTTTAATTGAGTGAAGAGGGGGAAAAGTGGAGAAATAGGGTGGGAAAAGTTGAAAGAAGGGGTGAGATAAATAATGATAAAATACTATTTGACAATGTGAAAATCAAGTAGAAAATAAATTTGTCACTTGAAAAGAATGTTGAAAAAAAAGTGAGGAAAAAGAGAGAAGAGTGATTTAAAAAGAAATTGAAACATATTGGACTCACATACGTTTATGTCTCTGATCATCTTAACATTCAACATTGGTATTAACATTAATGGAGGTTAAATGATCAATATATATATATATATATAAATACTCTAATTAAATCTCCATCTGATGAAGGCAATTGATATCGCCATAAACTCATTTTAAATTTGCGGGATTGATAGATGATGTGTTGCATTTTTTAACGACCAGTTGGATTCGATTTCTTGCAACATAGCATAGTACGTTTCACTTTCAACCCTGAAATTAGCTATTAATTTTCTCATTGCATGCACATGTTCACGTTGTCTAAAATTATATTAGTGAGTTCAATTTTCTGGGTTTATTCTAGCTAGTTGAAGTGCTATACAATAAAATTGTATACATTACTAGAACTTGAACTATTTGACTTAATTTGATGATTATTATTATAGTTAATTATAGAAATATATATTAAATATTAATGTACATTTCAAGCTAATAATATGGTGGCCAAAGCTTCCTAATCTCTATTCCACACGACTTCACTTGTTCACGAAATCCAAATTTCAAAAGTCATTTATATATACAGTTGATGGAATGTCAGCATTATTCACCAATTCTTTTTTTTTTTTATTAAGAAGAATTTTATCTGATATAATTAACTTAATTAACTATCTTTCTAATAAGTAGGTAAGGGTGTTTATCTACTGCCCCACCTTGCTCATATTTTATCTCATTTTGTGTTTTTACTAGGTCTTATTAGCTTCTTATATATTGTGTGAACTGATAAGGTTTTGATTATTATACAATAAAGACATGTATAAAGAATCATTTAGGTTTTCTTACCAAAACACATATAAGTTCTTCCGTTGTTTTTGGCCCTAGTGGTACAACGCAGATCAATAGAAGTAAACAAACTAAAGACTAGCTAATTCTATATATTATCTTAGTGATCTCAAGTCTTAGTGAAAGTCTTATTAGTTCCCAAAAGTGACAAAATAGAGTGGGTATACTTTGTTTTGAGCAAAACAGGTTGGTTAACTTAATTAGCTCAACCAGTTACCCAACCACAAGAAATTAATTACTTTTAACATCAAAACATCAAGTCCCTTTTGTCTTTGTATTATGTCACGTCATTAATTATTACCATCTAATCTATACAAATGTAACGGAAATGTAACTTGAGTTATATATATATAATCAAAACATGATCATTCTCTCTCTCCCTCTCTCTCTCTCTCTCTCTCTCTGTTTTTTTTTGAAAGGAAAAGTATATCATTCTTGATAGTTATACGACATTACAACAAAATAACTTGGTACCTTTCCAATGAGATCTAAAAACTTGGGACAAGTCGTCAAAGATGACTCCAAATGTTTGAAACAGGGCCTTAAAATTTAGGATAAGTCATAAAAAAGATGACTCTATATGTTTGATTATCATTCAAAACGATGTTCAATAATTACAAGTATCTTAAAAGGAAGACTAAAATAACTCTATACTCATTTGAAAATGGCTCCGCTATTTCTGTGAGACCCTTTAAAATTTTAAAATGTGCAAAAGGGAGTAATTAAAAATCCTTATGAACAGTCGTTGCCCTTCAACCTTATCTCTATACATGCAGTATTATAGACAAAAAATGTAATAGACATTAAATTTCAAACCTTACATTAAAATCTCCAATAAAATAAGATACCCAAGCCATTGAAAGTTGAAACTCTATCATGATCTAAATAATTAATCGTGGCAACGGCTAACTGAACAATAATAAATGAACACAACGTCCTGACCACAATTAACACTATACTAAGAAAATTAATAACTCTCTATCTCTCAACAATATTTGTATGAAATTTATTTATACTGATATTAACACAAGTAGCAAAATTAAAGATACAAAAAACGGTAACTTTTACATGCAAACAGTTGTTAATGTACTCACCAAACTCGACTGGTGGTACCATGACTACAATTTTATAAAGATTGTTATCAAAGCCATCCTCTTGGCGCTGTCACATAAGTGAACCTATTGATAACTTCACCCATTGATCGCGGAACTGATGAAAGATGGGTAGTAGGTTTCAGGCTCGGTACCAGATGTGTCTGGTAATTTGACACAATACATGTGAGCATGCACAATACCACTTCTATTCATTAGCTGCTAGTATTATGCCACATCATCTGTCAGCTATACTGAAATAGTACTGGAAGTCTACGTATGATAGTTGATCTAATCGAGAAAGATGGGAACGCACTATGTTGACAAAACAAGGCCTAATTATTGCCAACCCAATCAGAACACATTACATTACAGCATTTATTAGTTCTGCGTTTACTCATCGGTCTTTAGTTTGTTACCCGTCTAGAATTAGAGTTGGACTTTAAAAATATAAAAATAAATAAAAATAAAAAATAAAAACTAAGGGTAAATACATTTACACCACAAATTTTTCTAAATACACCACATATTTATTAGATTGGAGATCCGTAGCTTTATACTCTATGAAATTATTTCTCCCAATATTTTTTGTTGCATTAATTAATTTAATTTGTTAGAATCGTAAGAATTATACTTTTATATTTCTACCTCTTTTACTTATTTATTTTGGGTTTCTTCTAGTAGAATTTTTATAAGCCATCAATGTGTAGCATATGCAATAATTATAAAAGAATTACTGTACCAAGTAAAAAAAAAGTTTAGGTCCTAAATGTAAAAAAAATGCGAAGATAAAGGACATTGAATACAATTAATGAATTTATAGTGTAATTAATAAAATTTGTAGTGTCAATGTAGCCAACCAAAAACTAAATTTCGGAGGCCTAGTTAAATGATCCCAAGAGGACAAAATTTATTGCATGTCATGGTAAGGAGATGAGTTTTGTTAGCCTCACCATTCTGCTTCCAAAGTGGTACCATGTACCGAATAATCGCCAAATCACGATTATGCCCTTTTCGATCATCCATTCATTTAGACATGTGTTCTACATCAAAACCATCCAAACCCGCAGATAAGTTTTAAGCAACGCTAGAAAAGAATAGGCCGGTGTAGTTTTTTAGCACACGTAAGAAAGGACGTCAAAATCTTGTGTTGTTGCAAAGCAATAAATTTAGTCAACAATTTCATACAGTGTTATGTTCCAGCTATAAGTAGGCCCTTTGAATGCATGCCTATAAAAATAGACCAAAGAGGAACCACAAAGCTTTATAAACTAGCAAACAAGTTTACATATCATTTCATTTTTCCTCTTTCCTCCTAAAATTTGAAGATAGATCTTCAATATTTATTGTTGAAGCAACAAATTCAAAAAGAAGTTCATTTTCTAAACATGGCTGCACCCTTTTCTGCTTGGCCATGGGAAATTTTTGGCTTTTACAAGGTATTACTTGCCACTCCTTTCTTTCTTTCTTCCTTTTTTTTTCCGGGGGCCATCTTTTATAGCATGTGTTATGTACGAAGAACTCAGCTCCTTTTTCTTTCTTAGGAGTTTATGATTTTGATTTTTTGAGAATTGATTTGGTGAAAAGTAAATTTTTCTTGGGAGAAATGTATTATTGAAAGTAAGGAGAATTAAAATTATAAATTTACATGTAATATTATTTTAATTAATGAAAGCGTGGTTGAAAATGAGTTGAGTAAGAACTGATTTTGAGAGAATCATTCCATACAGATTGAAATAAGTTCAAGTTGAACTAATTATTTTAACGAATGAATGCGCAATTGAAAATAAGTTCAGTCTGAAACGAGCTGATACAAAAGTTGTATTCTTAATTAATATTCTTTTTGCTGGTGGTCATGACAGTATATGCTCTATGGACCATTGGTGGCAAAAGCTTGGGATTCAAGACAAAAGGAAGAAGCCATGAAGAGTTGTTGGTGTCTTCATATTCTGATTATATGTTTTCTTAGAGGTGTGATGTATCTCTCATGGAGTGCTTGTAGTAATATGCTTTTTCTAACGCGAAATCGGCGGATTGACAAACGAGGAGTCGATTTTAAGCAGATTGACAAAGAATGGCACTGGTAATCTCTTCTTAAATATTGCTGTCTATGTTCATGCAATACCTATCCCAAGTTGCTATCTATATGAGAATGATGCGTCGTACTGATCTATCTCGTGAATGGACATAAATATTTGGATTTTTGTGAGTATATATATGTATCTTTTTTCAATATGGGCAGTCTGCTAACTATCCAAAATTTATGACTATGATAAGACACATTTATTTATCTATTTCGCGTCTTTGATGTGCCGTCCTATACATGCATATGCTTAAGTTATTATTATTATTATTTTAAATAATAATCATACAAAATTGTATAACTTACTAAGTTTTGAAATGAATTGAAATGCTGACCTGCCCACACGAGGCAGGTGTTGATATGTCCACTAGATTGACAGGTGATAAAAAAAATAAATAAATTAATATTTATATTTCAGAGTTATTGCATCACTTGTGAGTTTACCGTATGGCACGCATATTTCTAAAACCATTTAATAAAACCAAATTTTCTTGTTCAAATAATTCTTATTCTAAATTAATTAACCTATATTTTCATTTTGTGATACAGGGACAATTTCATATTAATTCAAGCTATTGTAGCTGCCTTGGTGTTGCAATTTTTGCCAGTCAATGACTCACTTCCTCTCTGGAACCCTAAGGGAATTGTAGCCATAATATTCTTTCACATATTAGTTTCTGAGCCTTTTTATTACTACATTCATAAATGGTTTCATGGAGACTATCTTTTCACCCATTACCATTCATTGCACCACTCGTCGGCGGTACTACATCCCTTCACTTGTGAGTCAATTAATATTGTCTCGTACTGTTCAATATGAATTTTATATTTCGTATTGTAATTGTTCAAATTTACATATCACAATGTTACTTTTTTATTTTTTTTCTAAAAAACCCTTTATAATTTCTTTGATCTTTTGGCAGCTCAACATGGAACATTTCTTGAGAACCTAATAATGAGTGCAGTGATTGGAATGCCAATACTTGGAAGTTGTATGGCCGGATGTGGATCAATAAGCACAATCTATGGCTATGTGCTGATCTTTGATTTTCTAAGATGCTTAGGGCACTCCAACGTTGAAATTATTCCCCATCGGATATTTGAAAGGATCCCGTTTCTCAGATATATCATTTACACCCCAACGTAAGTCATCAACCTCAATTTATATAAAAGCTATAGATCAAGAAACACACCGGACGGAAAGTTTTATTTATTCAAAATTTTATTTTTGATTGATCTATGCATGCTACAAAAATATGCACATGTAAATTTTAAGAGTTAATTACCCGAAATATCACTATACTTTTAAAAAGTTATCTCAAATGCCAATGTACTTTAAAACTTACCTGAAATATCACTGTAGTTCCAAAAAATTATGTCAAATATTATTATACTTTAACAAACAAATGCACAATAAGTTGTTTCGGAAGTGTGAGAGAGCATATTAAACACGTGTTATCTTTATTGCCAAATTTTAGGACAGTCCTTCTCAAAATAGGAGGTGCCACAATTTAATGGAGCAACCTACTCATACTGGCAAAATAAAGTCTTGTAATCAATTACGACAATTATACGTAGGCCTGTAGACAAGCAACTGTTAGAGGCTTAGAGCTCGGTAACCCGATTTCTCTTTCTTCTAGTTGAAAAGTAAGTGATGCAACTTATGGAATGTACTTATTTTAGTGAGATTCTAGTTGAACTTTTTCTTACCTTTAACCTTAAAATTTTCTGATTTTAGAAATCTGAACTAAAATTATCCTTTCTTATAATTTGTTGCATAGTTTTCACTTTTATTATTAATTTTAACAGTAACAAATAAGTCCATAACTAAACGTATATAACGGATAATTTTAGAAATTCTTGGGGAAATAATGAAAGTCTGTTCTTATAACTCTTTAGCAAATATTGAATTAATTAGGCTAGAATTTTTTTATTATTATATTGAATTAATTTAGCAAATCTCATCTTGTTCAAGAAACAAGATGAGATTTTTCTTTGTAGTACATTCTAATATATAGATCTGCAATAATTATGAACTGATTCTATTTCTTACTGTGTATACAGGTACCACAGCCTTCATCACAAAGAAATGGACACCAATTATTGTCTTTTCATGCCGCTCTTCGATGCATTAGGAAAATCCTTGAACCCAAACTCTTGGGAGATGCACAAGAAAATTAGTCTAGACTCGGGTAAGCAAATCAAAATTCCCGTGATAATAGAATTTAAGCATTAATTGATCTTTATTAATTAAAATAATTTTTGTACAAAGAACATCAAATATATACTTGTGATTTTAGCCGAAATCAAACTTAAGGTCATACCTTCTTGTTGAACGACTTCTACCCTCTAGAGTAAAAGACCAGCATTCTCTTCTATTGTCAATCTCCCCTAAGTGAACTTTGTATAAGTGGTTTCTCTTTCCCCATTTTTTTTTTTTTAAATACAAGGGGAAATTTGGAGAGGGTAGGTATGGTTCATACCGGGGACCTTCCTCCCGGAACGTGAGTATCTGTTTGACAATTTGAGCCAAAGTTCTACAACATAGCTAAATTGTACAGAACGAACAATATTAAACTCATACATGAGTAGCTGCACACCATGTTGTCCATTAACATTCAAAAAGGATCTCGTTTCTGGTTTTCGGCTTTTTGATTTGTCTCTATAACCTTGTTGTATATATACATATGAAATGTGTGCAGGTAAAAATGGAAGAGTTCCAGACTTTGTGTTTCTTGCCCATGTTGTAGACATGTCATCCGCGATGCATGCGCCTTTTGTGTCGAGGACATTATCATCTCTCCCTTACACTACAAGAATTTTCATGCTACCATTCTTGCCTATGTCTTTCCTGGTGATGTTAGTGATGTGGGCTAAGGCCAAGACTTTCTTGGTCTCGTTCTACAACCTAAGAAATCGGTTGCACCAAACTTGGGCTGTTCCTCATTTCGGATTTCAGGTTTGTAGATTTGTAATTTTGAGGAATTTAGAAGGTACTAAACTAGGTTAATTAGGCGTCGCTTCAAATCGACTCTAAACTTTTAGCCTGTTAATGTTTTGCAGTATTTCTTACCATTTGCTGCTCAAGGCATCAATAACCACATAGAAGAGGCTATTCTTAGGGCTGATAGATTGGGAGTTAAAGCTATTAGCCTTGCAGCTCTAAATAAGGTGCTTTCTATCTCTCCCTTTCCATCTCACTCTGACCTGCAAAATTGTTAACCGCTACCCATGTTTGCTAATGGATCAATTCTATTTTTAAATAAAAATTGGGTAAACCAATCTTATCCACATATTTTATGGAACCCGAATATACTACACAAATCTCCACCATCCAACTCCACTTATTCTCTCTCTTATTTCTCATTAGAACTCATTCAAATGAGTTTGCAAATGAATGCAACTTTAGAATGAAATCATAAAAAGTTATGTTGCCATGGAAATGAGCTTTTATTTTCGTTCCCTTTGCAGAATGAGGCGCTGAACGGAGGTGGGACGTTATTTGTGGACAAGCATCCGAACCTCCAGGTTCGAGTAGTACATGGAAATACCTTAACAGCAGCTGTAATTCTTAATGAGATCCCTGAGGATGTAACCGAAGTATTTCTGACCGGTGCAACCTCTAAACTTGGAAGGGCAATTGCCCTTTATCTTTGCCGAAAAGGAGTTCGAGTTCTTGTAAGGATTTGCACAAAATTTAGTACAGTTACCTTCTACATATTGTAATTCAAGTTTACAACTCCAAAATGACATGTAATTTTGCAGATGCTAACTCTATCGAAGGAAAGATTTCACAAGATTCAGAAAGAAGCACCAGCTGATTGCCAAAAATACTTAGTCCAAGTGACCAAATATCAAGCAGCCCAAAACTGCAAGGTAAAAATTCTTCTATCCTCTATCCTCCGATTCTGTTTTTTGTTTCTCTTGGAAAATTTTCTAGTGTTTAACTTCTAACTTTTTATGATTGAAATATTACAGACATGGATAGTTGGCAAGTGGATCTCACCAAAAGAGCAAAATTTCGCCCCACGAGGAACGCACTTTCATCAGTTTGTGGTTCCACCAGTTTTGCAGTTTAGACGAGACTGCACTTACGGTGATCTTGCCGCCATGAGGCTGCCTGAGGATGTCGAAGGACTAGGATCTTGTGAAGTAAGAAATCGCTTTTCTGTGTCAAAAGTACAAAGACAATTAAGAAACTATATAAAATGAAAGATTTTACTGTCAGAATACTGTGTACTGAACATGCCCAACATTTTTCGTCAAACCTTCAATTCAAATGATGAAAACGATTCATGATTAACCTTTATTTATGATAATTTTTTTCGATATAGTATACAATGGAGCGAGGAGTTGTCCACGCATGCCATGCCGGTGGAGTCGTTCACTCTTTGGAAGGATGGAATCACCACGAAGTTGGAGCGATAGACATTGACAGGATTGATATAGTGTGGAAAGCTGCTCTGAAACATGGTTTGAAGCCAGTTTCTGATATCAAGAAATAGGTTCATAGTTGTAAAAATTTATTTCCAAAGAAAGAATCAATAAATAGTCTGGACAGAAGGATTACTAGTAGATATTTCATCCAACAGGCATGCAACAGGAATAGCTTTCAATTCCTTTCAACATTACCTGAGAAAAATGTACAATTCATAGGTTAATGATTCATTTTTAATTCCTTAATGAATCAAAAATCAGAAAAAAAGATGATTGGAAATTGTTAAGTTGTATGTTCTCTTTGTATTGGGCACTGAAGTTATAATCTTTTCGTGTAATAATAGAAGAATTCCCCTTAATTCTAAAAAAAGCCTTTTCACTGTTTTTCCTTTTTTTGGTTTGTCCCAAAAAAAAAGCACATTAAAATTGAAAAGCAAATTTGATATAGAAAAATTTAGAGACTGAAACAATAAAATCAGAATGAGTTAGGACTAGGGTTGGGCGTCGGGCCAGTCGGTTGGGTTTGATCCCAAATTTGGGTTTCAAATCCAAGAACCAAGCCAATCCTACTCGGTGAGTCAACCAACTCAGGTTGACTCGGGTTCTCAGTTTAGGCCAGTACAACCAGGCCCAATATTTATAAAAAAAAAAAAAAAA
Organism: Nyctanthes arbor-tristis; assembly: GCA_963692815.1. Taxonomy (NCBI): domain Eukaryota; kingdom Viridiplantae; phylum Streptophyta; class Magnoliopsida; order Lamiales; family Oleaceae; genus Nyctanthes; species Nyctanthes arbor-tristis. The sequence continues at coordinate 21,589 of CAVNYN010218031.1, read as the reverse complement.
AATTAAAGAACGCCATAAAGCAACCAGGCCTTATATAAAAAGCAAGAAAAATTAAAGAACAGCAGCAGCAGCCTAGCACGGCAATAGCAACAGCAAAACAGGAGGCCCAATATTGGAAAAAAATGGTTTTTAAAGAACAACACTAGCAGCCTAGCACGGCATCAGCAGCAGCATAGTAGTAGGGCAGCACGGCAGTAGCATCGCGGTGCCAACCGTGTTGCACTGGCGCAGTACCAACAGTGGGATAGAAGTTGCAGAGCGATGGGTATGGGCAACACCAGCAGCGGCGTTGGCAGACTAGTAGTGGAGCTCTAGAGGAATTCACTTTGGGGTCTAGAGTTGAATGAGAGACTGAGTGTGAGACTGAGGGTGAGTGTGCACACAGGGACTTTGTGTAATGAAAGCAAGAATAAAAAATGTTTTCATGAGAAAAAAATTAAAAAGAAAAAAAATAAATCGGGTTGAACCCGACTTGGGCTTCCTGCTCGGGTTCAACTGGTTTAGTTGGTTTCAGACCCGGAACTTGAAACCCGACTCGACCCGAGTCAGGTTCCATATTCTCCCACCCGAGCCCAATCTTTCGGGCCATTTAACCCGACCCAAACGGAAGCAAATCGGGTCGGTAGGACCGGTTTTTCAGATTTCCAGATCCAATGCCCAACCCTAGTTAGGACTCATAGCTTTACCATGATTTAGACCCCTTAGTCTTGTAACACGTGCGGACATCATGATGTGAATCTAGAATTGAAATTGATCAATATATGTAAAACTGAATCCGACTATTGTTGTCAGTGAATCCAATCTAAATAATGTTTTTTTGAGAAATACAATAAAAAAATGATATGCGTACTGAATATCTCCTTCCCGAGATAATACCCAAACTTTTGAATTGTCAAAAATGCCCTTAATGATAGTAGTAATTACAACCCACACCAAAACCTCACACCCGTCTCTATAACTGAAGGAAAAGGAATGGACGCACAGCGACTTTCGCTGTGAACAGTAGCAGATCTAGGATTTTCTAATAGGACTAGCTACAATTAAAAAAATTCAATTCGGCTAAGAAATCTTTAAAAAAATTAACATTTTTACATAGAAAAAATTTTTTTGGCAAACATGGTTTACGGCCCAGGCTTTCCAGAGCCTAGATCCACCAGTGGCTGTGGATCCTTTTGCAACGTGAAGAAGAAATATGGACGAACATGTCACCAAGCTATGCCAATCCTATTAATTTTCTATCTAGGGTTTCAAAATTTTCAAAGTTAAAGACCTAATCTTTTTGTGTTTGTGGCTTTCTTGTTTTTGGCATAGAACATGATTGTTACATCTATGCTTAACTAGTTCCATCAAATACATTGGGTTGTTATCCTTCCTGTGATTTTGCTGGGCTTTCAGTTCTTGGTTGTTGCTTCCAAGAGTTTGCTAATTTCTTACATTTTTTACTTAATTCAATTTTTTGTTTTTCCGAGAGTTTGCCTAATTTGAAGTAGATTTTGTTGTTTTTCTTTGTTTCTAGATTTGTTTTTGTAGCCATAGAAGGAGAACTGTAAATGAATAATTGGCACCGGATCAGTTGAAGAATTTGATGCTTAGAGTTTATGTTAATCAATTCTTGGGATTAGCTTCAATTCTCTCTTCTTGTTTTGGGATTTCGCTTAGATAGTTTCTTTCTGTGTTGATAGATTCAAGGATGAGATATGACTACATGGAACTGTGAGGATTGAACACAGATAAGATTCAGTGTGTTTTTTCTTTTTTTTCTTTTTTTTTTTTTTGGGTAGAGATTGGGGTTAAGCAAAATCTCAAGAGATATCGTCTTGGGTGATCTCTCTTTGGCAATATCTCGTAGTATACGTATCATTACTCATAAAATATATTTTGATTTCACAAGACAATTCAATTTTGAGAAATAAAATTCCTAATTTAAAAGAAGGGAAAATCGTAAATTAATCAATAATCCAAACTCAATAATATTTTTTTAATCTCTTACAAAATGAAGTAGAACGAATATAATTAGAATTTGGTAAACTATAATAGTTTTACTAAATTTGTGTGTGGCCCCATTTTGGCACGCCGTGACAGGGAGAGTTCAATTTTCTGCCCAATATGTGACCATATTGCTTGACGCTGTGTGGTGCACATTCACGCTGGAAATTGTGCTGCAGGTCCTTGGAGCTTTGGATTTCTTCTAAATTGATCCCAAACTTTTGCTCGACGCTACGTTGAAAACCAGTTTTCTTGCACAATTCTTGCCCTTTTCTTCCTCATTGGTTCCTTAGCATATTTTGGTCTCCATTGTTACTCCTTGATCCGGCCATAAAACTGAAATTGTTCAATCTGGTCATCGCCTTTTGGATCGTATCACATCAATTAATTATTAGTTCGATTTCACATATTAATTAAAATTTTCTCTCTTGCGTTCAAACTAATTTTAATTAGCTAAGTCGTTTTACTATATCTCTATGGGAATTCATTAAAACCTACTTAAACACATTAAATAACATGGAACTAGCATATATCTCCTTGAAATTTAAGCTATGGTGATCGCACAAGTTACAATAGTGTATCTCAATCTTTCAATAAAATTCATGACTTCGATTGCTTAAACTAAAGGTAAATTTCACAAAATGTCCCCAACTTTTGCAAGAAGTAACAATTTCATCCATAACCTTTTTTTAGGCATGTAGGTCCCCAACCTTTCAAATTAAAATAGGTGCGAAAGGTCTCTACATATTATTTTTGTCAATTTTTATTGTTCATTTTTTCTGTAAACACAATTTTGTCCTTTATTTAAATTTAACAAACAAGAACACATATTTTAATTATTTATTTTGATTTCTCTACCGTTTTCTCTTTTACACAATTATACATATTTATCGGTATATCGTTTTCTCATCCATCCGCTTAACACAAGCTATATGTACACATTGATTTATATATTATCTTTACCATTCACTTACATAATACCACCACCACCACTAATAGTGTTATAGTCAATTTATACAACGAATTCCCTGAAATTTAAATCTAAGTAAGCAATGATAATTGAGATGTCATTGACATTCAGGTCATTAAAATTAGAACGGCTAAAAATGTGTGAATTTTTCTTATGAAAATTTTGAAGGTTTAGATTATTGGTAAATTTAAAAAGGGAGGACCCCTTTTGTTTCCGCTACAAACCCCCTTATTTCAAGTTTTTATGTCTACATATAGCTAAAATTGTGAGATAAATCCTCTTTTATATATTATTGTTAAAGGCAACTTAAGTGGAGGTTTTACTCTTCCATACTCCCAAAAAAATGAGGGAAATGGTGGCAGTACCTAGTGGAAGTTAAGAATAATTAATCAGTGAAAACAACATATTTTCTGATTCTTTTATTTAAATCTTTTGGATTTTTTTTTTTGAAAACGAAATCTTTTGGATTTTTTAGAAGGTTTTTGTACTAATTTCCTTTTATTTCGTACAACAAGGATAAAATGGTCATTTTGTAAGCATATAAATGTGCAAATGAATAGAAATTGTCCATAGGGACCTTATGTGCTTATTTTTGAAAGGTTGGAGACCTAAATGCTTGAAAAAAGATTAGGGATGAAATTGAAACTTTTTGCAAAGGTTGGGGACTTTTTTGAAATTTACCCTAAACTAATTTAAGTATTCAGATATCAAATCCAACAAAAATTCTTAAGTTATTTATCAATCGGCCATAAAGATAAATTCATTGGACCCCAATTAATGCTTAGCGCAAAAAAAAAAAAAACCATAAATTGGCATAATGGCAAAATTAGCGTTTTTAGTTAGGCTGCATTGCTCGTCCTAACTGTATGTGCCAAGAATATCCTATTGATTAGTCATTGATCTTTTAGGAAAAATAAGGTGGAAATAACCTTAAAAATAACTGTCATACTCAAATCGAAGCTTAGAGGAGATAGTACTTAATCAGGTAAGATTCGGTAACTACACACCTAATTCGCAATTATGGCACTTAGACTGAGGTTCTATGACACGCCCCACTCCTAGTACCTCTAATTTACTAGAAGTGTGACGTGCGCCGATGATAAATTCCAACTAAAAACTAGAATTTACCGTTAAGGCTCGTGAACACACTAATAATCCTAGAAAAATTTCGACAGCATTTGCACTAATTTGTTAACAAAACCAACCTGCATAACACGCAACATCAACCTAAATACACTTCACAATGTAATAATTCCCACCACTACGAGTAACAATATTTCATGTAGGAAAATTTTACTAAACCAAGTATGTTTTACTTAGAATTCCCAATGTGTACTGATAAATTTACCGTGTCAAGGTATATAAATCACAATAACAACAAACCCTATAATAAATTTTACGTGGTGGCCCAAATCCTTGAAATAGCAGGCTCAGCTATAAGGTGTTGCCTAAACTCCAATTGCTACTTAGCAGAAAAATCATATTGAAAACATATGAGCTAACTAGCCCAGTGACTAGAGTTTTATAAATAAACATGCTTTTGAAAGTTAAAATGTAACTTTTGCAATATCTTGAACAAAATGTTCAAGCTCATTTGGGAATTTCATGACTTTAAATATAAATCTAGCATAACACAAACCTTTATGGAATCATAGAATGTTAGAAAACATCATGAACATCATTTCACTTCATAATAATCATAGATTTCATTAGAAGACATCATGAATATCATTCATTTAATATTTATCGTGAAGTAAGCTAGAAAACATCATAAAAATCATTTCATTTCAAGATCATCATCAAATTTTCCCCACAGAGTATCCAACATCACATGATCATGATATTAAGTCATACGTGCGTAGACATCAGCTTAGGCCATAGATACCTTATGACCCCTTCGCTCTAGGCGGTACAACAACCAGCTTGAGCCATAACTAGTACATAGGCCCATTCGCCTGGGCGGCGTTCATTTGGTCAGCTTGAGCCATAGGTCCCTTCGCCCGTAGGCGACATATCATTTGGTCAGCTTGACCCATATAGGCTCCTTCGCCCGTATGCGGCATATTCTTAACATTGGATACAAATTTGGGGGTTTTCATGCATCATAAGTCATATTTCAAACAAAGCCTTTCTCTAAAAAGCATCAAGCATCATTTCATAAAAATACATCATCATAAAACATTTCAAGTTCTTATGAAATATATCATCATCATAAAACATTTCAAGTCCATGTGAATTCAAGCATAATTCAACTTTCATTTAGAAGAAAGAAAGAAAAGGAAGATCTCTACTCATCGGCTAAGTAGCATACTTCCGTGATCCATTTCCTTTTAACCTTTATCATTTCCTGTAACATTATATAAAAATTCTACTTAACATTTAATACATTTCTAATGAACTTCTTATATTTCACAAATCACACAATTTAATTCTTTTACTTTTCTTTCCTTAATCCTATTTATCTTCTTACTAACTTATTTACTAGTTGAAGATTTTCTAATTCCACTACTTTTGTCAACACGAAATTTCCTTTTGGATGACAAGTCCTCGATTCATTTAACTCCTTCAAGTTTTCTTCATTTTCCAATTAGGCATATAGTTGTTCCTTTTATATACTTATCTTAGACTTTATTCCATCTTAAAATTGTAATAATATCAAATGTTAGAATCCCAAATTCCCACCAACATAACATCTCCTTTTTTATCACAACTTACCTATTCCATTAAATACTTCAAGATTCTTCATTTCCGAATAGATTCATGATTGTTCTCTTCATATAATTGTTCTAGACTACTTCGTCTTACCATGTGTCATAGTAGGACATATTAAAGCCTCAAATACCCACTAATTCTTCATTTTTTAACTAAACTCTTCGGTCAATTTTGTGTACCACTTAGTGAATTCAAGACTCAACTCAACTCTTCAACAAAGAATGAGTTCCCTTGTTTTGGGCAGTGTACATATAAAGCCATTTTACACTAAACGACGGTGTCACATGGTTATAAATTTTCCCATAAGGTAGAACACTTATATAGGTTCCTCATATATGAAATTGAGCTCAAGAAAAACACGTTAGCAACACCAAAATATTTTTCCACTTCCCAAAATCTGTTCTCTGGTAGAAACTGACCACCTTCACAAAACATGTCATAAAAACTCCTCCCGGACTGCAAATGATGTCATTCCAATTTTGGATGATAGACAACTCATATAAGATCATTTCCCAACTTGTATCATGTTAAAATTCAACATATACTGTTAGTTACGAACTTCCAAAGTCGAAGGGCATGCATCTTAATTAGATGCCAAAAGTCCTCCTATTAAATTCATACATACATGTTTGGCTTGCTAGAATTCCATATTAATCTCTTAGGCTTCCCTCAATAACTTCACTACGAAAATCTTAAACCAAGCATACACGTCAAGAAAGCTAAATGCATGTAACTTATATCTGCCAATTCATTATTTTTCCCCTTTTATTTAATCCATATTTATATACTTGATTTCATAAAATCAAATTAACTTCATAACATTCCATTTAGCTCCAATTCACCATTCCATATCAATTAAATCCATGAATACTAAGATTATAAGTCCAATACTCAATTTCTTGAGAATTTTCATCTTAATTACCCCAATAACATTTCATTTAAAAATTTTCAGCTTTAATTTCCCTTTCAAAACTATGATTTCATACACTAACTTTATATAATTCTTTTCTTATCTTCACATAATTCCAATTTCATGTCTAAGATTAATTGCATACCATTGAAACCAATAGAAAACCAAATCAAAATCAACTATTCCATTCTATAAAATTTCTTACCTAACTACACCCTAAAATTTACATGAATTCAATGCTTAAAAGTGAGTATTACTTACATTTGAATGCTTAAAAGTGAGTATTACTTATATTTATGGGTACTTCCTTGGCTTGAAGATGTCTTCCGAGCCATCTCCCTCTGGGTCTCTCTCTTTCTCGCCTCTCCCCTCCCGTTTGCTCTGTGTATGTGTGTTTTAAATGCCCAAATTCAAAAGAAACTCTAGATATGTAGGAAAATTTGCACCCAAACTCCTTCAATTTCTTGCCTTACTTCATTTTCATCCCGAACTCTCTCTCTCTCTCTCTCTCTCTCTCTCTCTCTCTCCCCCTCTCTCTCCATTTCTCTCACTCTCATTCTCGTTCCTTCCATTTCAAGACAAATGGGATATTTGTTTCAGTTATTCATATTTGCTCCTCAAGTCCCCAAATTGTTGTAAAACTCAATTTTAAACCTTTAATTTCCAAGCATATGTCGTTTGGTCCTTAATTTATCTAATCACTTATAAGATAACCCCAATCATTAAAATAACACTTTTTTGTCCAAACTCAACCATGATTTTACCATTCAACACTTGACTTTGATTGGTAAGAATTGAATTTTGAAAATAACAAAGCAGGTCCTCACATTCTATAACCGCACATGCAAGCCAATGAGAACAACTCAAACCAACTCTGATGAGCTAAACTAGGGCGCAGCCTATCATGAAACTGAAAGTACCGCCTAAAATTCAAACATATTTCATGCCTACTAGGTAGGTTTAAGACCCTCGAGCTATGTATTAACTTGCAAAAAAATGAATTGACATCAGTCATGCAAGAATAGCTTGCTTGTTCTATAAATTCCAACAAATTCAATGTAATCACAACAACAAACTTAGAAAACTCAATACTTAACCTACATACTTTAGTTTTTTTTTTTCTCACCTTCATCTATAAAATTACATAATGCTGAGCTTAATTGGAACATCACCACGAGCAAAAAGAATTAGTTACATATGGTATTAGAATAAAAAAATGAAAATGAAAGAATTAGATACATCACGTTGAACGAAATTAATCTTGAATGAATTGGATTAAATCTTCCAACCAAGTTCTCCATCATCGAGCTTTCAACACGTGTCTTTGGTTTGATCAGAAAGTTTGAATTTAACTCAAACTCTAACAGAAGTTAAGAGAATATCCCTTTAATGGAAGAGAAACTCACAAGGCCATTACCGACGGCCCCTGGCCCTTGCTAATCAACATTACTGATGGACTTACCAGAGTTACTGACAGATTTGGCTGTCGATAATCAGTAGTTTTCTTGTAGTGTTTTCTTAACTAATAATATAGAAGGACGAGTGAAATTTTCTCCTCCCTCGCAAATATACAGTAGAATGTTTTTAACCTCATAAATTCTAGAGTTCCTCACATGGAATGATGAGTTTTTGCCTTCATCCACCCTAGTCATGTTTGTTAGCTCCTTCTCCTCAATTTTGTGCAAGGAACAAGTATCAAATACCATCCTTCACATTTTTCCCTCTCTCTAGGTTCATTTCCTCTATGTTGTTAGTGTTTTCTCCTACCCATCGGGGCTCTCCGGCGGCCATTCTTGATGTTGCAGTACCTCCTCCCATCCTTCCCCTCTCCTCCTCCTTCCAACCCTCCTTTACGATTCTCTGCTCAAGACCAAAACACGCTTTCTTGGAGTCAATTTCACTCTTTTGACCAGTCTAGACCACCCTCCCAAAACCTTAAAAACTCCGTTGAGATTTTCAGCTCCTACCTCATGTGAGCGTCCCCACTATGCTATTGTGCCCTGCCCCTCAGCTGCTGAGTTACACAGCTATACTGGGGTTGTCGGTAAATAGCAGCCCTCTTTGGTTGATTTTCCCCTTCTTAGCCCTTTCGTCAAATATGGTAAGCTATGCATTTTGTTTTTTGATGAGTTGCTTGATACTCTTTAGTGTCTGTGTAAATTTGTGCTCGTGGGAAAATTTTCACAAGCTAGACCTTCTATGGAAGTCATTTGAGATGTTTACTTCCTATGCTTCTTCAAAGGTCATTTTACCATGGGCTTACTCAATTCTAGACATATCATTATCCATTTTGCCCTAGAAAAAGATTATGTCTCTCTTTTTTCAAAGTCAACATCGATGATTAATGGTTGTCTCATGAGAATTCTAAAGTGGACTAGAGATTTTAATCCTCTTACTGAAAGCTAGGTTGCTCCGGTTTTGGTTTCATTGCTGGGTCTGCCATATATATTCTTTCAATATGAGGATGTTGTTCGATCAATTGCTATATGTTTTGGGTCTCCATTGAATATAGATAAGGCGACCGCTATGAAAATTAGGCCAAATATTGCTAGGGTCCTTATGGAAATCGATGTTTCTAAACCGCGACCACAGATTTGGGTCTGTATGGGAGCTGTGGGCTTCTGGCAAAATATGGTCTTCAAAAATCCTTCGGCTTATTGCTCGCATTGTTTGCACTTGGGCCATGATGCTAAGGAATGTCTCTAGATTAAAAACAAGTAGAAAGGGAAAGAAAAGTTGACTAATATTGATGAAGACAAGCTAAAAAGAAAGTAAAAAATGATTGAGGTTGTATGTACCAAAAAGCAAACCCAGACCGAGAAACAAATTCCCACCCATCTTTAAATTTTGAAAAAGGCCCCAAATGTTAGAATTGATGTCCAAGATCCAATTAGTTGGACAGGGTTTAATCATGTCAAATTAATTAATTAGTTTAGTTAGTTGACCTGTTTAGTCGTATGCACACAGAAGCCCAGTAAGACTAGGGTTTTACATCCTACAACTAAAAATAGGCATCTTGTGTTTAGGGCTTAAGAAAGAAACTATAGAGGAAAATTTTTATAACGAATTTTACGCGATATGATCATGTCTATTCCGTCAATTTCTTTCTAGCACATGAAGTTGACAGAACCCTAAATATACTTCCATAAATCCACTTCAAATTGCCTGATGTTGTGGAATTCCAAATCCTTTCTTACCGTGTGGATTACCGTTGGAGGGTAGACAATTGTACAGCTATGGTGATGAGTATTGCTCCAATGGTTAATCAGCATTGGGGATTAACGAAGTTCGTCGAAGAGGTATTTTTCAATCACGAATTCTTTTGAAGTTCAAGGTCGATCCTAGGCATAGGAATTGACTGTTTATTTAATTTCAGATGTGTATATATTGTTCAATTCCTGACAATAGTATCAGAGCCTACATTGTATCTTGTTAGAATTTGTCACTTTTGATAAATTTACACAATAATTGTTATTGCTGTATATATCAATTTGATTTGTGAATATTGACGGCCAAAATATGAAATTTGATTTCTATATTGATTTAGGATGGATGAATGGACAGCCACGAAGGGGGAAAAATTTAGAAAAGGCTAGCCGTTCTGGACAACCGCTGAAATAGTTCCAGTAGCAGATGATCAGCGCCGCAGCAGCAAGGCGCTGCACTAGCAGTGGTACTGGCTGCTATAGCAGCGTACTGTATGAGCAGTGCGGGGCTGCTACAAGCAATAACAGCCCATTTGCATTGCTGCTGTGGACGGCGCAGCTTTTGTTGCCGCTGTTGGCCACAGTCGGGACGGGCCAATCCCCACCCGAGGTGTCTGCAGCGGCGCCATATATGTCGAGGCTAGGGTTTTGAACCCTAGCCGTAACAATTTTCACAGCAAGCCCCATTTGTTTCAAATAAGTATAGGGAGGTCTATCCAATTTTTGAAATTGCATGGACAGTCATCTAAGTTTTGGAATTTATAGATTGACCCTAAAATTTTTGAAATTTCAGAATTTGTCTCATATTTTTCAAATTTGACATATGGGTCTTTAGAGTTTGGATTTAAGCTTAAACCTTCTGTAAAATTTTAGAATTTTGCAATTTAGCCAAAATTTAAATTTTGTGAAAAATTTGTTTTGCCAAATTATTTATTTAGACAAAGTTGAATTTTGACTTAATTTAAGTTGTGATTTTAGCTCTAAATCTTCTCCAAAACTTATATCAAAGTATGACTTTGATATTAAAAGTAAAATAAAGTTTTATTTTATGGTAATCCTGAATTGCTAATAAAGTTGGTTAATTAATACGATTAATTGGATTAATTATTTAATTTCGATTGGTCCATTGCATCTTGTCTAAATTGGTTTGGACGATTATTGTCAATACTAAATCTAGAAATTGACATGTTAATATTTGATATTAATTGAATGGATTTAGTGGATTATTATGGACTTGAACTATATAATTGATTGTAATAAGCTAGTATAAGATACTAGTTATGATTGCATAGTTCATTTATTTCCCTTTCTATTTGAGATATAGTAAAATAATTTGTATATGATGCAAATTGGAAAGGGAAAATGAAGATTATTTGCATTTAACATTTGATGATTGAATGTAAATAAATTATCAATAATGATCCGCACTTATTAATTATGTATAGTTCATTACATATTAGATGTTATTACTATACATGATTGAGATGAGACCGATCCTTTAATTAAAATATTAAATTCGTAGTAAAAGTTAATACATGCCTTCCACTGTTATAGTGAAAAACCAGAGTTTATTACCGATGTCAGTTTGTTGAGTAACTCAAGGCTACTCGTTTGTGAATATATTTATCACTATGAACATATGATGTTTCTGAACATAGGTTGGATTTAACTAAAGGTCTATTTCTTGTTGAGTGACTCAATGAAATAAAATTTTAGAGGCGTGTCAAGTAAGTACATGAGATGTGCGTGATTTAGTTATCTACTTGATGATCTAGGAGTCACATAAGAGATGTGATTGATAATGTATCTACTTGAGTGTTTTATTGGGATTTGTTGAGTAACTCAAGGTTTTAATAAAGAAAACGGAATCCTGGCCTACTAGAAATTCAAATGAATTTCAATAATTAATGTAGAGGGATCATTAATTCAGTGGGAGCATAATTAATTTGATAAAAGTCCATGTCAAATTAATTTCGTACATCAATTAATTTTGTTCTATCTTGTTATTATATATTTAAATAATGAGTATATTTATAAAATTAATTAGCATGTTAGATGTCAACAAAATTTTCCAAACCAAAATTATAAAATTGACATAATAATAAGGGGAATTGTTTTCAAATAAAAAGAATGGATATGTCTTAAAACAGATTATGTAAATGTTCCTACGAAGGAAGTTTTACGACAATAATGCAAATTTAAAAATATCATGAGATGATAAACATAATAGGTATGTGTGATACTTGTCATTATGAGTTGTAAATATTGCATGTAAGTATAAAGATTTACATTGTTACTATTCATCTCAAATAGAAGAATGATGAACTATACTGAGTAGTATAAACTCTATAAATGTTATTTAGAAGCACAATAGGAAAACAAGTTAAGTATTGACTTGTTATATAATTATTGTTTGATAGCTCATCACAATTTATTGTAAATTGAGATTTATGAATTTGATTCATATTATCCATTAATTTGTTTGATATGCTAAAACTATTGAGCTTATCATCAATGTGATGTAAAGGCAAATATTGACCATTGAAGCCTTTAACAGTATTTAAGGGTAGTATTGATGAAACTTTAAGAAAGATTCCAGTCAGTCAGTTATATAGTTATAGTGTATAAAGACATATATCCAAAACTAAAGATCTTTGTAGAGACAAAAAACATTAGAATAAAAACTGTAAGGCATATATAATCATCATCTTGAAAAGAAAGAAATCTTAGAGAAGTTCTTGCTACAAGATGACAGTGATAAGGTTATTCTTTAGCCTCCTAAGTATTAGATATTGGATATTGATCTCATATTTTTCGGAATATGAATAAGACTGAAACAGAGTAGATCACTGCTGACTGGAGAAATAAGACCTATAGTAGGAAATGAAGCAATAGTTGCTACATTTAAAACCTATCTTTTATCGTTACCTTTTGCTTTGTTTTGGGATAAAAATATTGATATTATGATTGAGTTCTTATAAAGAATATTATCTCTGACTCATGTTTGGACATGAATAGTATTCCATTGAGATTGAGAATAATGGTTATTCTTAATTATGGAATCTACTAGAGAAATAAGATTGATAATATCTGGATTCTAAATCCTAAAAGGTCTATTATCATAATAGAAAACAAACAAAAAAGATATGAAAGATAATCTAGATTATATCCAGTTCTGACATTAAAGGCAAATAAGTCCTATTCCATATTGATGTTTTTGGACAAAAGTCTACAAATGTCAAGTATAGTTTTTTTTTTTTTTTAATCAAGTTCAATGATGACTATATTAGATATAGTTTCATGTACTTGATCAAGTTATGCATGAAGTTTTGTTATCTTCGGAAGGTTCAAGTGAGAAACGGAAAGCTATTTGGAAAGATATTCTAATACTTAGATATGATAGGAGTAAGGAATTTTTTTGGGGTATAATTGATTATCTAAAAAAGAATAAAATTCTCTTGCAGTGAATTTCTGTAAATACACCATTCTATAATAGTGTATTTGAAGAAAAGTTGTACATATTAGATATGTTATAATTTTATATGCCAAACAGTTCTTCCAAACTTATTTTGAAATATGCAATAAAGATTGCATTTTACACAAAAAAACATGCTCCATCTAAGTTGATTGACGAAATTCGAAAATATTTTGGGTAATAACACTTTCAAAAGTGTATTCTATATTTCTTCGTGGATTATACAACAAGAGTTGTTGGACACAATTATGCTCCACATTTGAGATGAATGTCATCTTATGTTGTATTGATAGAGAATTTTTTTATTCTAAGAAAACAGTGGGAGTGATTCTTGAAAGGGTTCAAGAAACCGCAAAAGAAATTGATCGACTATATTTGCTAGGGGATATACTTCATTTGATGAGGTGCAAACTAGTAATAGGAATATAGTTCCTAAGAACACATCAGCTTCAGGTAGACTGAGTAGGGGAATTCATCTACTTAAGGATAAATCCTCTAGCTTTCAATATTAGATTGATAACTAAAAGTGATAAATCTACTTAAAAGGTAAGGCTTGATGCTATAGAATTCAAATTAAGCTCCATGTATTACAATCAAAATATGGACTTTGGTTAACTTGCCAGTATGGATATGATCATATGTTGTAAATTAGTTTACAACTAATAGGTTAACATGGATAGTAATGCTCAAATTAAAAAGATAAGATTGGTAGTGTAGGTTAAAATAAAGGACAAAAGTTGACTTTGATAGAACTTTCTTATCTATAATCATATATATATTAACTTCAAATTCTTATTGCCATAGTAGCATATTTTGCCAAATGGATGTCAAAATTATATTCCTCTTTGGGAATATTAGTAAGGTTGTATACGATACAATCTGACAGCACAAATGCTGCGGAAATGGTAGCCATTTTGTTGCCATTTTCGGCATAAATGGGGGGTGAATCCCCCCCATTTTGCTGCCGGAAATGGCAGCAAAATGGGGGGATTCATCCCCCATTTGTGCTATCATTCTGGCGGCACAAATGCTGCTGGAAATGGCAGCCAATAGCAGCACAAATGGGGGTGAATCCCACCATTTTGCTGCCATTTTCTGCAGCAAAATGGGGGGATTCACCCCACATTTCTGCCTTGGCTGCCATTTCTGGCAGCATTTGTGCTGCCCGAATGGCAGCACAAATGGAGGGTGAATCCCCCCTTTTGCTGCCATTTTCGGCAGCAAAATAGGGGGATTCACCTAATTTTTTGGCCATCAGAATGGACCATTCTGGCCGCCGGCCGCCTGCAGTACCGCCGGCGGCAAGGGAGACGTGGGTTGGGGATGGGGTGGGTGGTTTTTTTTAGTTTTTTATTATTTTTAAACATTTTTAAAAAATTTTAAAATGTTTATGGGCTATAATCGCCATTTTAATAAAAATTTTGCGAAACAGTAGAAATATGGACGATTTATGTGCATTTTTGAAAGGTTGGGGGCTGTGGGGTATCTTAAAAAAGGTTGGGGACGAAACCGGTTCTTAACCCAAAGGTTGGGGATGATTTGCGAAATTAACCCTATCTGAAAAGGTCCAATGAAACACGGTCTCAAGTTTCTTTCTTACCAAACCGCAGAATACCCTTCATTGGAGCTAACTTAAGAAATACCTTATCCCCTGTCTGGAACTCTGCATTATTTCTCTTCAAGTTAGCATAGCCCTTCTGTCTATCCTGAGCGGTTTTAATCCTGGACTTAATCATTTCGATCTTTGCAATTGTTTTTCTTACCAAATCTGGCCCCAACAATTTCCTTTCCCTGACCTCATCCCAATAGATTGGTGAACGACATCTTCTACCATACAATTCTTCATATTGGGCCATGCCAATAGAGGCATGATAACTGTTGTTATAAGTAAACTCTACTTGAGATAGTGAGTTATCCCATTTGCCACCCAAATCTAGTGCACAAGCTTTCAACATGTCCTCTAAGGTTTGAATGGTTTGCTCAAACTGTCCGTCTATTTGGGGATGATAGGCAGTACTAAAATTCCATAAAGTCCCCATGGCTGTCTGGAGACTCTTCCAAAACCTCGAGGTAAACCTCAGATCTCGATCAGATATAATGGAAGCCGGAACTCCATGTAGTTGAACAATCTCTTTGACATATATTTGTGCCAATTGGTCTATACTGAAGGTCATCCAAACTGGTAAGAAATGAGCTGATTTAGTGAGTCGATCTACGATAACCCAGATAGCATCGTGACCCTTAACTGATCTTGGAAGTCCTACTACAAAATCCATCGTTATCTTCTCCCATTTCCACTCAGGTATAACCTGAGGGCCTCTGATGCTCAGCTTTGACCTACTGACAAATCAGACAGTGTGAGACAAATTTCGCAATACTCCTCTTCATGTTTCTCCACCAGAAGGAGCCTAGTAGGTCGCGATACATCTTTGTCCCACCTGGATATGTTGTATATGGTCGAGTGGCCCTCTGTGAGAATTTCATTCCTGATCTGCTCATTGTTTGGAACACAGAGTCGACCCATGAAAATTTGTGCCAAGTCTGAAGCAATCTCAACTCTAGGTTGTCGTAGGGTTCCCACTCTGGACCTAATCTTTTCTAGATATCTGTCATCTTCCTGGGCTGCCACAATCCAATCTTTCAGGTCTGGTTTGACGATTAGATTTGCCAACCCACTAGACCTTTGGATTGATGGGTTACGCACTTCAATTCTTAAGTTTTGGAAATCCTTTATCAGTTGGCCTTGAATAGTACCCAAAGATGATAACTGTCCGACATTCTTCCTAGTTAATGCATCTACCACTGCATTAGTTTTTCTTGGATGAAAAGGATAGTGCAGTCATAATCCTTTACCAACTCCAGTCATCGCCGTTGTCTCATGTTCAGCTCTTTTTGGGTAAAGAAGTACTTCAAACTTTTGTGATATGTGTAGATTTCGCATTTGCTCCCATACAGATAGTGTCGCTATATTTTTAGAGCATGCACTATTGCTGTAAGCTCTAGGTCATGTGTTGGATACTTTTGCTCATACGGCTTTAGCTATCCTGAAGCATAGGCAACTACCTTCCCATGCTGCATTAATACACATTCCAAACCATGTTTGGATGCGTCGGTATAGATAACAAATCCTTTCGCACCTTCAGGAATAGTCAACACGGGAGCCATTACTAATCTCTTCTTTAACTCCTGAAAAATCTGCTCACATTGGTCTGTCCACTGAGACTTTATGCCCTTGCGGGTTAGTTGAGTCATAGCACCTGAAACCTTGGAGAAATCCTTAATAAATCATCAGTAATAGCCAGCCAACCCCAGAAAATCTCACATCCCCAGCATTTATAGGTGTAGGCTAGTGCGTTACAGCCTCAACCTTAGAAGGGTGAACTTCAATCCCTTTGGCTGTCACGATATGGCCCAGAAACCCAATCCTTTCAAGCCAAAAGTGGCACTTATTAAATTTTGCATACAATTTTTCTGCCCTCAATGTGCCCAGCACAATCCTCAAATACTCTTCGTGCCGCCTTGCATCCCTTCAATAAACCAGTATGTCATCGATAAAGACGATGGCGAATTTATCCAAATACTGGTGAAAGACTCGATTCATCAAGTCCATGAACACTGCGGGGGCATTCATGAGGCCAAAAGGCATCACCATGAATTCATAGTGTTGATAATGGGTCCTGAAAGCCATTTTAGGTATGTCAACTGGCTTAATCTTCAACTGATGATATCCATATCGAAGATTGATTTTCAAAAATACTGCAGCACCTTTCAGCTGATCGAATAAGTCTTCAATTCGAGGAAGGGATGTTTATTCTTTATTGTTAGCTTATTGAGGTCTCGATAGTCGATGCACATCCTCATACTGTCATCTTTCTTCTTAACAAATAGAACAGGTACTCCCCAAGGGGACACACTTGGTTTGATGAAACCTTTCTCTAGCAACTCCTTTAATTGGACTTTTAATTCCTGCAACTCCTTAGGTGCCATACGATATGAAGCTTTAGACATTGATGTGGCAACAGGTACCATATCTATAGCGAATTCCACTTGCCTATCTGGGAGAATCCCTGGTAAATCCTCTGGAAAAACATATTGTTAATAGGTACCAATGTCAGATATTGGTTAGCAATGTCGTTAGCTCACCCTGAAAGCTAACTAAATATCCTTCGCAACCACCTTTTGCCAAAATCTTTTCTGCTTACATGGCTGATATAAGACGGAGAAGTGCTCTGACCTTTGACCCATAGAATCTAAATGCCTCTTCCTTGTTTCTCTGGAATATTACCTCCTTTTCATGGCACATGATAGTAGCACGGTTACTGCTTAACCTATCCATGCCCAATATTATGTCAAAGTCCTTCATCTCGATTATGTTTAGATCTGCCTTCAGTATTAGTCCGTCAAAATCAATTGGAACTGCCCTAGCTATCTCATTGGTGTTGATAGTTCCTCCTAACGGAAGGCTAACCTCAAGTGAACTACCCCTCTCCTCTCCTACTAGGTTCAGTCTAGCTAGGCATGAAGTGGATATAAAAGAATGCGTAGCACCCGAATCTATTAGAACATATACAAGAATACTAGACACAGAGAGTACACCTGTTATCATATAACACTATTATCAAGGAAGCGTACACACATGTATCTAAAAACAAAATAGGCACAAGAATGCCATAAATGGTTAGTATACCTGCAATCACGTCAGCATCATTGATGGCATCCTAGTGCATCATGGAAAAAACACGAGCATTTCCTTTGTTGACCTACTGCGCGTTCCTTTTCTGGTTGGTGGTCTGAGCAGAAGCATTCGAGCAATCAGATGAAAAGTGGCCCAGATGGATGTACCTATAGCACACTCCCTTGCCCCATAGACATTCTCCCATGTGTACCTTCTTGCAGTTGGGGCCTGGTGGAATTAGGTTAGCAGTCTGTCCACTAGTCGACCTTGTGTTTGGCCTCTTGTTAAACGTCTGGTTCCTATTCTGTCCTTGCCACTTCTTCTTTCCTTGATTCTGGTGATCACTCCTACTTCCTTGACTGCCATACTGTGCCCTAGAATATGCTATCATTTGAGCCATTCGTACAACCTACCCGTAGGTGGGCAACGAGTGAGAACAAACTATCTGGTGGATATCTAGGCGTAAGCCCCTCTCAAACCTCTGAGCCGTCATAGCTTCGGTGCTCACCAAATATGGGGTATACTGGGACATTTTCTCAAACTTTCTCTCATACTTCGTGACGTCCAAGTCGCCCTGCTTTAAATTCAGGAACTCGGCCTCCTTACGGTCTAGAAGAGCCTGTGGGAAATGTTTATCCATCAGAGCCATTTTGAGTTGTTCCCAAGTCAGATTCCTCTATTCCTGATCAGTCCTAGTCCTGTAAACGGACTCCTACCAATGGCCTGCACACCTTTTGAGCATAAACTCTGCACATAACCCCTTCTGATCATTAGGGCACGAGATGTGACGGAAAATTTTCTCGATAGACCTTATCCATTCTTCTGCAGCTAAGGGGTCATTGCCACCATCAAATTTGGACGGCCTGCATCTACAGAACTGCTCCATAATAGACTGAGGTGCAGCAGCTTGAGCTGCAGGTGCGCCTTGTCTAAGGTCCTGCACTGCTTGAAGTAAGCCTCTCATCAGGTTGGCTTGTGTGTTTCCTCGTGCCATTTCCTTTGCATAGGAAAACAAAACGAGTTTATCCCAATTTATCAAACCATAACACAAACGTATATAACAATCAAAATCATTCATCATCAATGAGGTAAGATGGAAACTTTATTTCATTAACCGATAAATATCCTTAATCGAGGAGTACAAAATGTTTTAAATGAAAAAATAAAACTATAAGCTGAAATAATGATATCATAAACTATAGTTTCCATCTATCTATCCTGCATTCTACTTATCTAGCCATCAATTTCCTCCACTGCCTGCTGGCAGTGTACTGGAGTATATGTAGGGGTGCTTCTGCCCGACAGCGTACTAGGGGTATACTCATATGGCCTATACACTCCGGACTCTGCATCTGATACCTCGGGGTCCTCATCTAGCGCTATCACCTCCTCTTCTGCATCTGATACCTCGGGGTCCTCATCTAGCGCTGTCACCTCATCTTCCTCAACTTCCTGCACTGGTTCAGGCTCGGGTATTGGCACATGTGCCTCCCCACGCATCACCAGTTTGTCACAGAAAGTATGGTAATCAATGTCCGTTCCATAGCGCCTTCTCAACTCCTCAAGCAATTGAGATATCTATAGGCACTAGTTATCCAGAAATGTCAATATCAGGTGACCAATAGAGTTTGTATTATTTGTTCTGAACCCACTAGCGATGGCTTCGTGGCGTGCCATGTTATAACCAAGTATGTGTTCTGATATAGTGACTCTAGGCACGAATCTATATGACAAATACCTATGGAATATCATATCGGTCCTTATTCTAAACTCTTTTGTCCTACCTCTCGTCGTGAGTGTCATATCTGAAAATACCGTTTATCCAGAATCCAGCTAAGCACTACTATTCTTGTCAATTTAAGTTAATTTTGAGGACTAAGAAATCATTAAATCTTTTTTTTTTCTTACTTAAAATAATTACATATTATGCCCAGTTATGCTCAACCCAATTCTTCCTTAAAGTCGAATATTATTCTTCTTTCTAAAAATATCTGTTTTATAAAGTCTCATAAATAATATGTATTCAACACAACATCATAAATACTTTCAAAATAAATAATTATCTCATATCAATAAATCTTTTACCTTCAGAGTCAGCGGAGAAAGCGATGGCAGTGGCAACCTATGAAAATTCTTAACCATTTTTTATTTCATTTTTATTTTATTATATATTTTTTTGCGAGTCTACAGAAAAGTAGACCCAGGCTCTGATACCAAAACTGTGACGCCCTGAGTTCAAAGTACCGAGAACGTTAACAAAATTTTCTTTCTCTTTTAAAATAAATATTTTAAAAGCGAATAATTATGCAGAAAATAAATTTCATAATCTTAGAAAATAATATCATGAAAACTTATTAATGTCAGGTAATAGAAAGTTCATGAACAAATAATGTTTAATTTCAAAAATAATTTTAATTTAATTTAATGCCACCACTGCTCAGTGCTTCGCCTCTGACTCTGAACTTGCAAAATATTTTAATTTGAAAGAGTGAGTATTTCATAGAAATACTCAGTAGTCTCGGCGCAAATTAATTAATTTACACCACATATACACATGTAAACATGCAACTACATGAATATCTTAGAAAAGTTCTTTTCTCAAAAACAAGTATCGTATAGTAAATGCAGGTTTTCGACTATCGTCTCATGCTATAAAACAAGTAAATACTAGCACGCATAGCAATCAAATAATGTATGCATATAATAAATAGTCTTGTCTCGTCTTAAGCATAAAGCAAATAAGCTTATGCATATAATACTCACATAAATCACATATTCACATGTATATACATAGCATATATCAATTAATATTACGCCTAATTTTGAAAATAACTTTTTCTAGAAAAATGAGACTACCTTAAACTTTATGAGCTAGACAACCTTTGTAAGAAAATTCTTAGTTATGGATCTTCACACCTCGTCTAGTCAAAAATAAAATAAAAATACTTTTGTATTGAAGAAATAATACTTTATGAAAAAGGAATTAAACTTTAAGGACTAAATTGAAACTCTAGAATAGTTTAAGACTGGGACTAAAAAGGGTGGATGACAAACTTTAAGGCTTATCATGAAAACTGAAAGTGAGAAAACCTCTTTAGCTAAATTGAAAACCCTGGGACCGAAATATATAAATCTGGAACTCTGGGGACTGATTTAAACATAATCAGAGGTTGGAGACTGAAACGGAGCTATATAAATACTTTGGGTCCAGAAAAGACCATGGCTGATAGTTTTGAACTAACTTAAAGTTTAGAAAAACTGCAAGGGCTGAACTAACATGAAATAGAACTCAAGGACTTGGGTGTAATTTGAAATTCAATTAAAATCCTATTTCCTAAATCAAACGCCCCAAAATGGAAGCGCCGAGGGATGAGGTTCGGGTGACTGCTCGCGCAAGATTGCTGCCGGCGGAAGGGATTCTAGCGAGAGGGACGCGGCTGGGATTCGCGTTGGCCAAGGAGTTGTGACTTGCGATTTTGGGTCACAAGTGTGGGGCTGACAGGGAGCCGCTGTCAGGCTTGGCGGCCGGTTTGGGGAGTCGACCGAGACTTGGGTTCAAGTGATAGGTGATGTGGGGCGAGGGTTTAGGGCAGTGAAGGTCGCAGTGGCTATTCGACCGCGGCAATGGTTCCGGTCTTGGCTGCCCTCACGGAAC
>CAVNYN010218028.1:0-17723 GCA_963692815.1 Nyctanthes arbor-tristis | reverse complement strand
GGTTATTGAGACTGCTTTGAAGCTATATGCTCGAGAGGGACGCCTTCCGGTTCTTGGCTCTGATGTAAACAGCTTCTTTCTCTACCCGGCCAACGATGGATTGGGCGGTATTACTTGTTCTTTGTGACTACTTCATAATTTTTTTTTTGGTGGGTTTTTTTTGTGGGGGGGGGGGGTGGGGATTATGCCAATATGATAAAGGGAGGTGGTACTCCAAAGGAGAGAGTATAAATATTTGATCAAAACCAGTGGAAATATTCTTTTAAGAGAAAAAGGTGGGATGCCACCAGAGAGGCTAGGCCTACATCAATGACATTTAATACATGAGAGATCCTTGTTTCTGTGTATCAGCTTATATATTTTAGTTCATTTCGCTTTGTTGCCAACTTAAAAGCAACTATCGAACATCTACCTTCTCTCCAGCCACTACCAGACACTACAAGAGATAAACAGTTCTAGCATCAGCAAAGTTTCTCCATGCCCTTTGGTTCTGTAGGGTATACTAATGATGATGGGTGAGCCAAATAGGCAGGAGGCCTGTGATGCAGCTTATCTGGCTTACCCAGTACAGACCAATTCACAGTCATTTCTCCAACAGAGTTTATACCCCATAGTTTTAAAGGTCTCTTCTCTCTTTCTCATGCCCACAAAGACACACTCGCACACCCTTCATGCATGCGGAGAACTCTTGCACACTTACATGCAGGCAGGGCAGCTGCGGCAGCTGGAAGAACTTGTGCAGGAACAGAGCCCAATTTGCCTGCTGCCCTGCTTACATATAGAAAGTTGCACAGACCACTAGAAGTAAGCTAATCTAGTTTGTAGTGAAAGGCCAACATAATTTACTTGCAACAGAATGATGGTTCATGATTGCAAGATAAGATTGTTGTGTTTATTTTTAAGGTCACACTGATAAGTAAATCTGCTAAATGCATTTCCCACTTAACTTTTTTTAATTACCCTTTCAGTTTGAAGAGATAGTCTACAAGGTAAACTATGATGAAAGAAAAGGAACTTGTTGTGGAGGAAACTTGAGCATTAAGGAGAAAACAATACTAAATGGGGTGACGGGGATAGTGTGTCCAGGAGAGATGCTGGCAATGCTGGGTCCATCAGGTAGTGGAAAAACCACCCTGCTTACAGCCCTTGGAGGCCGCCTCTCAGGCAAGTTATCGGGAAAGATAACATATAACTGCCAGCCATTTTCAGGTTCAATCAAACGTAGAACAGGATTTGTTGCACAGGATGACATTCTGTATCCACATCTCACTGTGTTTGAAACACTTCAATTTACCGCATTACTTAGGCTTCCCAAGAGCCTGACTAGAGAAGAGAAAGTACAACATGTTGAGCATGTCGTCGCAGAGCTGGGACTAACTAGGTGCAGAAACAGCATGATAGGAGGGCCACTATTCAGAGGAATATCAGGTGGAGAAAAAAAGAGGGTGAGCATAGGTCAAGAAATGTTAATCAATCCAAGTTTGCTATTGCTAGATGAACCTACCTCAGGGCTTGACTCAACCACAGCCCAGCGGATCCTGAACACAGTTAAAAGACTAGCTAGTGGAGGTCGAACTGTCATAACCACCATCCATCAGCCTTCTAGCCGACTCTACCGCATATTCGATAAGGTAGTCTTGCTCTCTGAGGGTTACCCAATCTACTATGGTCCCACATCAACTGCCTTGGAGTACTTCTCTTCAATGGGGTTTTCATCATCCATCACTGACAATCCTGCAGATCTCATGCTTGATCTTGCTAATGGTAATTAGAAAGTCCTTTTCCTTTTTCTGTGGGGCGGGAACTACTGTTCTGTTTAATTGTCAAGAGTACTAAAGAAAGGCCAGCAACACTAATCTAGCATCCTTCCTGGTAACATTGAAAGGTCATAACCAATTAACGTGATGGCTTATTTACACTGCTAGAGTTCTGCAAAATTAAGTTTCCAAATGAATATTTTTTCTGTATTCAGTTTAGTGATATCAGGATAATATTTTTTACACTAGTCCATCCTAACAAGGGAACTTAATTCCTTTTACTAATAATAAGCTCTCTCCAACTTATGTTTTGTAGGCTACCAAAAACTAAATACTCATTGTAGAGGCAAGTACGATATTAGTTGTCATAAAACAGCATTTGTAAAACATCATGTGTATTTTCAGGTATTGGACCTGATTTCCAGAGATCGGAAGAGCGTCGATTATGGTGACAACACACATCAAGATCCAAAATCCGTGAGAGAATTTCTTATCTCTGCTTATGAGAAGAACATCTCAACAAGGTTAAAAACTGAGCTATGTAGTTCAGATGCAATAAGCTACAACTATAAAAAGGAAACATTGATGAGTAAGTACCTAAATTTCTTCCTCACATCCAGGGAATTTCTCATATCTATTTTCTCTTTTGTGTGGCAAGAACATGCTCCTAAAGGCTTCCATATTTTCCACTTCTATTCTCCCAATGGGCTATTAATTTTAAGTTCAAAATTAAATCCAGGAAGTGATATTAAGCCAGAGCAATGGTGCACTACTTGGTGGTATCAATTTAAGATTCTTCTTCTTAGAGGACTACGGGAGCGAAGGTTTGATGCCTTTAACAGGTTAAGAATCTTCCAAGTCCTAAGTGTGGCAATACTTGCTGGGCTTTTATGGTGGCACACTCCATCATCTCACATTGATGACCGTGTAAGTCTTTATCTTAGCCCTACATTGCTTGCATTTGCTTCTACATCTGAGCAAAGAATTGCTCTTAACACACGGTGTATTGTACTGCATTTAGATTCAGCAGTACTCTGAATGATTTTGTGAAAGAAATGTCTACCTTAGCACGTAGTCTACTTGACAAAAGAAGAAGGGGAAAAAAAAGTAGTTGCATGCTAACAAAGATTTACTACCTAAATGCAGATTGCCATGTTGTTCTTTTTCTCTGTGTTTTGGGGTTTCTACCCACTCTACAATGCTGTTTTCACTTTTCCCCAAGAACGAACCATGCTAATCAAGGAACGGTCATCTGGAATGTACCGGCTGTCCTCCTACTTCCTAGCCAGAACAGTGGGTGATCTACCCTTGGAGCTTGCACTGCCGACAGCATTTACATTCATTCTTTATTGGATGGGAGGCCTTAAACCTGACCCTGGGGCCTTTATCTTCTCCCTTTTCATCGTTCTCTACAGTGTCCTAGTTGCCCAAAGTCTCGGACTTGCATTTGGAGCCATACTCATGGACGTTAAACAAGCTACCACTTTAGCTTCAGTAACAACTCTGGTGTTCCTAATTGCTGGAGGATACTATATTAGACAGATTCCTCCCTTCATAGTATGGCTGAAGTACCTTAGCTACAGCTATTACTGTTACAAGCTCCTTCTCGGTGTTCAATACGGTGAGGATGACTATTATGAGTGTGCAAACGGAGTCCATTGCCGGGTTGCAGACTATCCTCCCATCAAATCAGTAGGTCTAAACAATATGTGGACAGCTGTGGCTATCATGGGACTGATGTTGGTGGGCTATCGGTTTATTGCATACCTAGCTTTACACCGGGTGCGTTGAAAGATATCCTTAGCAGGTGACTCTTTTAGTGAAGAAAGAAGTACAAATATTTCTGCGTCTTCATCTGAGTAAAAATGTTTGGTTAAGAAAAACCCCGTTGCCAGGTTTTGAACGTGTACGGGTAAAAAGTTAATGTAGTACCTTCTGGCAGTGGTTTGCATAAATTAACTCGGAAAACAATTAAGAGCTTTTGAAGCATGACTTAGAACATCATTAATAGTAACAGGCATTTTATGAAAAGCAAAAAAAAATTAACAGTCATATCCACTGATGGAAAACGACAAACCTCAAAGCACACTTAACACTATGCAAACAGGATGACGGATATGTGTGAGGCATTAAAATCCATATAAAACAGCTTTAATTTAGTGACTTCTGCAAATGCATTGACCAAAAAGGAGGTCGCTCTTTAGAATTTTGAAAAAAAAAATTAGAAAGCACGTGATAGTGTTCTCGAACAAAGAATCGCTTCATTTTTTACATTACACAAACTTTTGCATACTCATTTTCCTATTTCCTTTCCGCTCCTCGCCGTATTCCCCCCTTTACATTGTCTTCATGTAAGATACGCAGGTAGCTGAAATATTCCAATCAATGACTTGAAGATTTAAATCTCTGGGAAACCTACTACAAATATCTGGATATGAATTTTCTTGTCCTAATCCCTAAGATCCAAAAATGCACCTTGGAGAGAATTTCTCCAACCTATCTGTGGAGATCACAGAATTTCTCCAACTGAAGCAAATCAATTAGAAAACATGCCCCACGGGCAATGAATACAATGGTGAGTGGAAGTCCGTGAGTAAAAACAAGAAATGACATCAAAAATCCTTGTCATTTTCTACTTATTTATTGTGCAATGTCCACCACTCACTTTTCTTCTGAAATAAGAAAAAAGATGTGTATGACATTAATGTCCTTTCCATCTTGCTGATGATTGTGGCTGCCCGCTGAGGGTAAAGATATGGCTGCTTCAGTTGGCAGTATCTTTCAACAATGGGGCCTAGACCAAAAACCAACAAATTTGAGGTTGATGATTCAGAAATGCATGAACTGCCAAAAGTAAATATGACCCCGAGATATGGCCATTGAATGCCTAAAAAACCTCAATTCACCTGGTTGAGCCTTGAGATAGGGGTCATAGGTTAATGGAACTACTGCAAAATTAATTGCAATGGATTAGAAGTTTGTCAGCTTGTTGATGCAGCATGTTAATTTTCTGCCTCCAGAGAAAATGTCCCATACTAATCCCTTTCTGTATTATTGGAATAAATGAACTAAAAACATGGGGAAATGGAAGGTTTGCTAGTTAAATGCTTCTCTGGAGAAAGTTAAATACGCTAGTAGAACTAAAACAATGAACCTTATCCCAAAGATTCAGAGAACAAAATTACATTTCACTGAATACCTACTCACCACACCACACAGAGTAACATGCAACTAAAAAGGGAAAAACCAAGGATTCCAGCATCTAAATTAGAAGAGGCATCAGCAATCTTGTCAATATCGCATAAATTTTGTAATTTTTGAGGTTTCGTTTCATTACTGAGTTAAATTATTTAAAGGTATTCAAATTCACAGATTTCAATAGTTAGATTTTTGAGTTCATACAATTAGACACATCCTCTAGAGTTCTAATAATAATAGGATTAGTTTCTCAAGCTTTTGCAATTCATTCACAATTAAATCAAGCTTAGGTATATGAAATTTTTATTCTCAATTTGACAAATTTCAAGTTACACTCCTTTATGATTAAATATTTAAATACCATTATCATCAATTGGATACACCAGACCATTGACTTTTCAGGAAAAAAATCCAGTACTCCAGGAGTACCGAGTTCAGTACTCCATGGAGTACTAGACTTTTTTCCGACTTTTCATATGGTTCAGTATTAGCATAGCGCCTTTAATTGCAATTTCGCATTTACCTTTCAGCCTTAAGCCCATATGTACTGTCAACTTCAATGTCATTGTGATCTAGAAAAACCTAGGATTTTCATATTGATTATGGTGTTCTGTCTCCTGGGTGATATTCCAATAGCTTTGCTCATCTTGAACATCTTATTCGTTCTCACGATCTTCCTTGTGAATTCCATCTACTTTGTTTACTATTGTATTCTCAAATTGTTCCACACCTGATGATTAGATATTATTTTTTTCATACCACCAAAAAACGTGCATGTTCTTTGTGCCTATAAATGGCGCCAATCTTATAATACTACAGTCACCCAAGAGTACATGACAATCATCTATAGCTACTACGCAACACAATATCTCTCCTGGAGTACTGTGAAAATACGTACATACCTCTTTAACCTATAATCTTTCATCTCCCAACATATGAGATCTAAAACAAGAAGCCTATTTTTAAATCTTCAAATCCAATGTCTACGTAAGGGCACTTGATATAATGTTCTTATTATTCTCATCTTGGCATATGATCACGTTGCACCCTTTTGTTATTCATGATGCACCTAATCCTAAAATCTTGGCATGCTTCAAATTGAGCTCCTTTATATTTCCTTTATACACCTTTACATCATCACATCAGAGTAATCCATCATATTTTAGTTATTAGAATGCCACTGCAGCTCGATAAATATCTCTAGGTGTCTGTGGTTGTTCCTTACCACCCAGTGGTAACTGATTGGAGTTGAAATGGCATTGATTGCCTTCTAAAGCTTTCTATTTCCCTTTGACTTCGTGCCTAACTACAAGATTAAAGGCAGCTACTGTACTCCATCAAGTCTTCGCTTTATGAATTTAACCTTCTATTTATTGTCAACAGGTTGTCTTCCACTTGAACCATCCTTAGCAAGGTTATTTCCTTGGTCTGATACCAACAATGGTGAGAAGGTTAATAAAAAAAATAAATAAATAATAAATAAATAAAATTGAGACTAGAAGAGCAACATGATTACTTTTTTGAATGAACTGAATAGACATGTTTTGGATGAGTTGATAAAAAAGCGTACCACCTTTTTATGTAGGCAAAATAACCATCTAATCCTTATTGAAAAACCAAATATATCTCCTAGAAAGAAGAGAAAAAGAAAGCTAATAACTAACCTTAACATAACTAGAAATCCTACCATCTATATAATTATAAGTTACGCATGAAAAGAAAAAAACAAAAAAACAAAAAACTCGAATCATCTAAATAGTTATAGATCAATTAATAATTAAATTTTAACGCTAGTTCTGATGACAAAACTCTAGTAGAATTGTCCTGTGTCATTAACAAAATGCTTTGACTAGTAGAATTGTCCTGTGTCATTAACAAAATGCTTTGACTACCAATCATTTTCTCACTAGTTATCACCTATTTTAACCTTTTTTAAATTCAAAAACTTTACTAAATCCACGAACTTTCTAGTTTAACTAAGCAATCCAAAAGCTTTCCTACCAGCAAAACTATAAATGATCCCACTACTCTACCATTTTGAGCTCGGATCTCAGATATTAATTTGAAGCAACTCCAAGGTTTAACTTGTTGGTAAAGCATGCATGCCAAAATAAATCATCAACTTTAATTGAGCCATCAAACTTGATGAATATAGACATGTTGCTCAACATAACACCTCAAGATTGACCACATAGAACAAGGGTCGATATGATTCCAAACTGAGATCCACATGGTGGTAATGCAAGAGTTCCACGCGACAAGTTTGAGCTCAGCAAACTCTGTGGCTGGGAGAGGTCATACAGAGAGCCTTGCACCGATAAGCAAATCAAGTTTCATAATGAAATAGAGCAATCTTTTTTTTGGTAGTAATTAATAGGAAACTTTCTTCAGCTACCTACATCTATTTAATTTCTATTTGGTTTACTTTCCAATTTGACTAGTATATAGTAGACTTTTAAGTATCAAACAAGGTCAAAGGAGACTTTTGCAATCAAAACGGATAGAAACATAACGAGAAGTACTCAATAAAGGGAATTTCGTATATGAGAGTATCTCCAACTATCCCTACGGATGTTAACACTTAGAGAAGAAAAACCTAGATTTATAAAACCATACTCTTCTTTCTTGTATCCCTAGAAAGACCGTTGTTACCGAACATAAGATTTATATGTAAATTTTTAACCCTGTCTAACTGTTTAAGCATTTAGACTGAGTGGTTGAACATGGTAGCCAAGAAAACAAAGGTCCTGAGTCAGGCGGGCCCTGAAAACAAAAAATTTTTTGGGGGCCTTGTGCCAAAATATTAGAACTTTAAAAAATATTACAAAACAAATGTATTGTCAGAGGAGTTGAACCAATGACCATATTAATGTTCAGAAATTATTTTTGCAAAATTAACAACCAAGCTAAAGGCTATCTACATTTAGTAAGGACATACTCAGGGTATATATATCCAAAAAGAAAGGTTCGGTTTTCAAAATCAAAAGTCTTTAGTGTCGAGTTAGAGTCAGGGGCCTTAAGCGATCACCTATATTCAGGGCCGCCCCTGTCCTGAGTTCAAGTCCTACATCTTCCCATTTTAATAAAATTGTGTATGTTTTATGAATCAAAAAAAAAAAGTGCATTTTTAGACTTTATGAACCGTTCCTATATGTAAAGGGACAAGATTTGAACTAAATATTTGCAGTCCTCTTCGACAGTTTAAGCTTTTGAATCAAGCAGTTCAACATTTATCAATCAACCTTCAAAGTCCAAACATAACTGGCCATAGGAATTAAAGAAGAAAATGATAGAACCAAAATATCATATGAATAACAGACTATATCGTGTGTAGTCCAGAGATACAAATATCACACTTAATTGAAATGAGTCAATTCAGATTTCACATTGATACAGGCATTTAAATTATAATAATAAATGCAAAAGTGAGATTTTCGTGGTGAGGATGCTCACGGGAAACGCCAGCAGTACAGTTGACGTTTGCGGTGAAGCCTTTATCGTCTCAAATGCCTTTGCTTTCAGAAATCGACCTACTCGTTGATTTTGTTTAACACTTTGATTATTTTTTCGTATTTCGATATTTTTGCCATTGAAATGCGCTAAAGAGCTTTTACAAACTCTGGTTTGAGCGCGCGCTTCAACAGTTGTTTTTGCGCTTTTTTTTGGATGATGACGATGAGCGTGGGGGAAAAAACTTCACTCGTAAGCTGTGTACTTTTACTAATTAAGAATTTATTATATGTTAAGAATTTAGGACCCTTTAATTAGATTTATAAAATGAATTTATAAAGAGAATTTATAATGAGTGGAAATGCGTGGTAGAGGTTTAATTGAAATTTAAAATGTATAGTAATTATTGAATAGTTATCCAATCAATAATAGGTAAATTTATAAATTATAAAATAAAACTTACCAAATAAGCCCTTATTATATGTAGATATTGAGCTCAGATTAAATAATAAATTAAAACTTTAAATTTCATATATAAGCTCTTAATTGGTTTAGAACACCGTAATTTTTCTACAAAAACGAAATTAGTTACGTTAATGTGCTCGTGTATTGTGTAGAGTTGGCATCTGACATGTGTACAAATAATAGACTACACTAGTATACTTTAAATTTAGTGCGTGAATAAGATAATATCAACTCTACACGCAAGCACATTAACAGAACTAACTATGATTTTGTAGAAAAATTGTAGAACACCGAACTCGGTACTCCAATTTTTCTTTGAAGGCTTTTCCTTCCTCTTTTTCATTTTGGCTAATTTGCACCAATTGGCCCTAATGTTTAATGTCAGTACAAAAATCGACCTTATAGTTTTTAACTTAGTGTTTTCAACCTTGACGTATCATTTTTTATTGCAAAAATAATGTTATTGTCTAAAATTGTCAATTTCTATTGTTAAAATGACTTTTTTATCAGTAATTTCTTCTATTTTTTAAATATAATTCTTTTTTAAAGCATTTTACCCATTTTCAATTAAAATATAAAAATAAACATTTGTATCTCAATCTATCCAATTCAATTGCCATCAAAGCATTGCCTCCACACAGCCACCAAAAGAATGGGATTAGGGATTAAAATAGGGTGAAGCGTGGATTTCTAAAATGAGCGGTTTGGATTATCAACAAAATAAAATAAAATTAATAAGAATCTAAATGGAACGGGAATTGAGGACGAGTCATGGGATGGCGACCACTCCCGCTTTGGGATGAATTTTCATCCTCTTCTCATCCCCAATTAATTTGGGGAATCCCTTCCTTGTTTGGGCCGATTCTCTGTTGTGTCAGGTATTTCTCCACTTTATTACTACCCCTATTTTTTTGTCTTCTCTTGCAAAAATCCGATATTTTTTATAGGATTTTTGCAAGAGAATCCTATATCTTTCATTTTATTATCT
Source organism: Nyctanthes arbor-tristis (assembly GCA_963692815.1). Taxonomy (NCBI): domain Eukaryota; kingdom Viridiplantae; phylum Streptophyta; class Magnoliopsida; order Lamiales; family Oleaceae; genus Nyctanthes; species Nyctanthes arbor-tristis. Next base: position 7,865 of record CAVNYN010218028.1, on the reverse strand, counting down.
TTCCTTTTTTAATCTTTTCTAAATTTATTTTTGTGCATTCTCAATATATTACTTTATTGAATGTGTAAGCAATGTGGATTCTTTTCCTTCTTCTGTTTTTCATTCTCCCCTTGTTCTTATGTTGTTAAATGTAAAGTATCTATCTTTTAAGTGTGTGCCGTCTTACTTGTTTAGTCATTTTGAGGTGTTTGGGTTTCTGGTATTGCAAATGTGATCAAGGATGCCAAATTGACTGTTTTGTGCAACATAGTGTATTGTGTTAGGTTTTTCAACAATCCAAGTACATGTATTCGCTATTGAAAATAATAAAAAAAAATCATTTTCTGGATTAGAATTGGTGTTCCTGCTAGGATGAAACTATTTGGAGTCGAGATAAGAAATGTGAAATGTCTTAGATGCAAATACTATAGTCACCAAAAGTGATAATCATGAATGACCATTGAAAGATGCCATAATGCCCAACGAGGAGAATCAGTTGAAAAGAGATGATCTTTTGACTGCTATTATGGCTCAAACCAATCATAGCGAGGTAATCATTCCAAAAACTAATTAGAATTTAAAAGTGATGGGGACAAGTCAGGACATATCGATCAGGATGAGTTTTCATCCCTATTTCATTCCAAATTAATTTAGGGAATCCCCATATGTAACACCCCCTAAAAAAAATCAACAATAAATTAGGCGATGCGATAATCATTTTACCAATAATTGGGATAAATACTTAATTTTCTCATTATTTATGTTCCAAAACTAAAAGTTTATTACTTAAATAAATGTCTAAAATTAAACTTTGACTATTAATTAGTGTGATCCAAAATATAATAACCTAATTGCAAGACCACATTAAGTATGAGCGTTCGGTGAGCAATAAACGAATAGACACAGTTTGGCCACATCTCTCTTTATACGAATGGTGCTAGTTTGGCCAAGTTTCAAGACACTTGTTATTTTTGTAAATAATGGATTTGCTACTTTTGCCAATTTTTAAGACACTTGTCATCTTTGTAAATAATGAACTTGCTAGTGTTGCCAAGTTTTAAGACTTTTGTCATTTTTGTAAATAATGGATTCTAAAAGTTGTTTAAAACAATTAATTTCTAACAACTATAAATAGGTCCAAAAGGTAAGAAAACCCACTAAGTTGCTCCAAACTTTCCATTCTTTATCAAAAATTCGTTCAAAGCTAGGATGTGTGGAAGAACACTATCAAAACCCCACCAAAACACCTATTTACTACTTGAAAATAGCTCATTTCCTTACATAAGAAGATTACAACTTAAAAAACCACTTTAAGTGAGGAATATCACAGGTTTGGAGGTATTTTTTCCACTTAGAATTAAAGAAATCTTTGGAAAATCTTTGATGTGAGTAACCGGTACTTTGATTCTTTTCTTTTGTTCATAATGTTTTCATAAGATATGCACAGATTTTTGATGCATTGTTATCATGCAAAGAAATTGGTTTATTGCATTTGAATCACTAGTTAATGTTCTACCCTTTTTTGTTTGCTTGTCATTTTGATTAGGTGGTAATCTTTGTAGTAATATAACCTTGTTACGTGATCTTGATTATTTTGATTATGTGTTAATATAACCTTGCTATATGATCTTAGTCATTTTGAAACTTTGAATCATGTGCACACCATGAGTAGTAGTTTAACTAGTGATAGAGCCCTTTGTGCATCCAAAGACTTTGTGAAATTCATGCTTTTCTTTAAAAAGAGTTCTTCAAACGAAAGATGAATTAAAATATTCTGTTACTGAGTACGTTGTACCCACTTCTCTTTTTTTTCTAACAATTTTGTAAATAGTTGAAGACAAGATAATTGAGGAGTAAACCAAGAATCGGAGCATGCTCGTGGATGGAAGTAGATTTTGCATGTAAAAGGGGACCTACATCTGGAGCTATAAGAATATATTTTGACTATAAATATATCTAAGAACAATACATAAGCTTAATACCTTTTGTACTAATAAATATGTCTATGTAAAAGCTTTGCATTCTCATGGTTTGACTTGGTTAAGTTGATAAATGAAATACTTATTATCATAACCCGTTGTATTCTTTGATTCTTTCTAAGTCTAAATGAAGTTGTGCAAAGTGTTCTTTTTGTAAATTCTGTCTCCATTAATTGCACAAAAATGCAATTGAATTCGAAAGCTTCCGCTCTCAAATATAAATAATAATACTAATGGAAAATTAGAGGGTGCGTGACACCATCTCATTCGGGTACTCTCTCACAGTATTATTATTCCGACTCATATGTCTTCTCTCATTAGAATCCTATAAGAAATATATATTTTTTTTATATTTTAATTGAAATTAAAGGTACAAAGGTCATTTTTTTTATTACAATGGGGGATAACGGGGATGGGGCCAGGGGGACTCGAACCCGGGTAAATCCAGGGGAAGGGGTAAGTCCTTACCACTTGGGCTATCCCTTGGTCCATGGGATAAAGGGGAAGTGGTACAAAGGTCATTTTAATAACAAAAGTTCACAAATTTGGAAGGTAAAATCCTTTTAAAAAGAGCCCGCATACGTTAAGATTGAAAAGGCCAAATTAGAAACTACGGTGTCCATTTCCGCATTGACACTAAACAGCGTGGTCCATTTGCGCAAATTGTTAATTAGTGGGTGGTCATATTGTAAATTTGTAACTTTCACGCTCTCCTGCCGTCGGCCCGAACGCGCACCAAAACCCGCATACAATCACTGCGGAGGTACACCCAAATTCTATAGGTTTCCCCTTTCTAGTCAAGCAAAAGGATTGGAAAATTAGGGATTTGGAACCTAGAAAATTCATACACAAAGTTGAATCACATTTAGAATCCAATAATGGAAGAAGAGGAAGGGGGAGGATTTAGATTGAGCAAAAGGTTTTCAGATAAAGGAGGAGAGGTCGATTACAAGACAAAGGCGGGTACCGCATGGTCTCACTCGTACCTCAACCAGAAACCATGGCACCCTCTTTCATATCCCAATCAGCGCCGCAAGTGGATTGCCGAGCAGACCGACGCCCAAAAACAGCGACGATCGGAGGAGGTCGCCCGCGAGGTACATACACTCCCTTTAATATGCATAGTTTCTCTCGGGAATGAGGAAGATCTCGATGGACTTGAACTGATTGTTCCTGTCTTCTTATTGGAAATTCGGATGTACTCATTAAAATGAGCTTATTCTATATGTATTTGGCAGATTGAAGTAAGAATTTGAAATGTTTCTACCGATAAGAAATAGAAAATTCCCCATTCATTACTCCTGGATTAAGATTGCACGCCGAAACTAACTTCGTTCCTCTTAAACTGCAGTATTTTATTTTCTCATTGATATTCGAACTTGTACTGGGGTAGGCAACGCCCGTTTGTGTTATATTTTTCTTTTCATCATTTATTTATTATTATTATTATTATTATTTTTATTTTTTTGTATAATACATCAAATTGTACCTTTTTTCCTGATTTTCTCATTCAATTTGTTTCTCTTGCAGTATGCCCAGGAGCAAGAATTTTTCCGGCAGACCGCACTTATCTCCAAGAAAGAGAAAGAAAAGGTACTTGGTTATATATGAAAATGTATGCAGAAAATGAGATATGTTAAAGGAAATAAAAGAATTTTCATTAAAAGAGAAAACAGAACAAGATTAGCTGATTCATATATATAACATGAAAACAGTGGAAATGATGCTGAAGAAAATGTTTGAGGGTTAAGCATAATGTGTGACATGGCCTGAACTATATTATTCTTGGCTTGTGCTATCTGCTGGGTATCGATGATTGTATGAGTCTGATTTTTACTGGATTGTAATTTATTTGTGATTGTGCAGTTGGAGATGATGAAAGCTGTAAGCTTTATGTATGTAAAACCTCCCGGTTACAACGCAGAGAGTGCAAAAGCTGCAGAGATAGAAGATGAGAAGAAAATGGAGCAAGGGCAGGTTATTAGCTCCTCTGAGGAGCCCCGTCTTGCTGGAGCCTCATCATCAATGTAATGGTTATATATGGACCAGTTGATAAATTTTGCACCTTGTTTTGAGATAGTTAAATTACTATTTCAGCAAGCATATTTCACAAAGTGTTTCATAAGTAAAAATCAAATGTCAATGGTGCTTGCTTGCTAGGTTGACAGAACCAACATCATCTACTCGGGAGAAAAATAAACGACAACCGAAAGATGTATTTGGTCGCACTCTACCAACAGAAGAACAATTTGATGCCCTTAAAAATGCCCCAAGGTGGGTGTGCTGCTCTCCATTGATTACCATTACCCAGCAACTCACTACATGGAAAATTTTCAACTTTGTCTACATGTGCTTAATAGGATTTTGTCCTCATTTGTTTGAAGAACATACATGATATTTGAGTGGCTGAGTGCTGATTTCAACATCATTAATAAGTGCAATACATAGGTGTCGTTGCTTATATGAAATTAGGTGATTTGATTGGTTAGTTGCTGCCATGTTTCCATAATAGTTAGGTGCCTCTTTTGTGGAAACATGAAATATATTAAGCTTTGCTTTCTATGTTGCGTATTTAGTTCCTTGGTAGAAAATGAGCTCTGCAGTAGTTATGTAAGCAGAAATGTTATTGCTAACTCGATAAAGCTCTTTATCCATTGTGACTAGCTGCTTGTGTTTGGCAGCCTATTATTTGGCCTGATTATGATAATGTTATAATTTGAATTTTTGCACACGTGGAAGTGCTAAACTTGACACATGGTGTGGTATGCAAACTTTTAACATGGCTTACATAATTAGAATTCTGTGTCAAGTTTACATACTTCCACTTGTGCAGAAATTCAAATTCTAACTAGAACTATAATTGAACCCAATTATAATTAGTTGCCGAACGGTTCCGTTGTCTCTTTCTGACTTGTTTCTAGCCCTGTTCTTTTCTTATGGCAAACGATAGCTAAATATTTTTTTTCTTTTCATTAGAACCCCTATAATTGAACATCGTTGAAAAGATAAAAATAAAAGAACGATGCCATTCATCGTCAGAGGTAATGATCATCATCCTATGTTGTGTCGTAAAGGGTCTGTGCGGTTAGCATTGGAAATTGAAATTTAAGCCTTGTGGAAAAACATTTCTTTGACATATTTCTTTGTATGATGTAAGCCTGTAACTTACACCACCAAATGGAATGTGTCTAACCGTGGTATTTCGACATAGTGCTACTTTTAAGTTCCGAGACCGTTATAATTGAGTTTCAATTATAATTGTGCCAAACAAACCCTAAATGATAAGTATAGGGACATGTGATTTTATAAATTGGACTTTATCATTTAACGCCACCTAGTGATAGTGATTATCATTACCGGTGATGAATATCATTACTCAAAATAAAACAGAACAGCAATCTTTCTTTTTGTTTTTTTTGGCATGTTAGACCATTTTTAGTCCTTTCTAAGTTTATCTAGTGCATTTTTATAGCAGTGTATGCCTTACTGAATGTCTAAGCAATGTGGATTCTTTTCCTTCTTCCTTTTTTCATTTTCTCCCCTTGTTATTATCTTGTTAAATGTGAAGTGTCTGTCCTTAAATGTGTGCTGTCTTGTTATTTATTTATTTTGCGCTGTTTGGGTTTCTGGTGTTGCAAATGTGAGGTCGTTTCGGGGATGCCAAATTGACTGTTTGTGCAACACGGTGTCTTTTGTTAGGGTTTTCAATGATCCCAGTACATGTATTTGCTGCTGGAAATAATTAAAATATAAGTCATTTTCCAGGTTAGAAACTGGTGCTCCTGCTAGGGTGAAACCATTTGGAATCGAGATAAGAAATGTGAAATGTCTTAGATGTGGAAATTACGGTCACCAAAGTGGTGATCGTGAATGTCCATTGAAAGATGCTATAATGCCCAATGAGGAGAATCGGTTGAAAAGAGATGATCCTCTGACTGCTATCTTGACTCAAACCAATCCTAGCGAGGTAATCATCCGAAAAAGTATTCAACTTTAGTTGTTTAGTTATGACGTACGTATATATGTATTTTCACCGACTCTTAGTCCTTTAATTGTTTAATTTATAGATGCATCTAACTTATTTTACAAATGCATGAACCTTGAATGATGTGGTGAATAAGGAGAATTCTGTTTGAGAACACATCAGTCAGTTGTGCAGTATACATCAAAGTTGCATAAGTCATCAAATTATGCTGCAAAATTGAATATATCTGGAGTAACGTTTTGTCTCGACGATACCTAAATTCAAATGCCTGTGCACTGGACATGTGAATTATTAAGGAAACCCGCATGTAACTTGAAGGAAATCTATGGAGCAGCAAAATAAAAATAAAAGAATCTAATTAAATTATTCACTGGGCATTATGAGATGAAAGGACATATGGCCAAGTTATAATTCTAACTCAGGCTACGGTTTTTGATAGAACTCACTGAATGTTTTGGCTGGGGTTTCTGTCAGTTTACATTGAGTTGTCAATACACCAGATATCAAATTAGGATTTGGAGGGGAAACAAATCTGTAAGGAAATATTGGAGGATATCACCTCAATTTCATGGACTATTTTCGGCCTAGACAATTGACCTTTTTTTGGATGCTTTCTATCTTTCTGATCCTTTTAACTTCTTCTGCAGCCTTTGAAGTGGGAGCTGAAACAGAAACCAGGAATGAGCCCTCCTCGTGGTGGGTTCAATTCTGATGACCCGAATCAGCAAATAGTTGCGGAAGACATTTTCGATGAATATGGAGGTTAAAGTTCTGTCTACTTTGTAAATGGAGGGAATTATCAAGGCTTTGACATTTGATGTGAATTTAGTTGTCCTTTTCCATCTGATGAGCAGGATTCCTGGGTGGGGACAATCTGCCGGAGTTGCTGACCAACTTTTCTTCAATGAAGCCCAAGAAGAAGAGAGGCAGGAGCAAGCACAGAAGGTCATCACCATCTAGTCCCGAATTGAGCGATCATCGAGAAAGTAGATCATCTTCTGGTGCTGATAAGCGGAATAAATCCAAGAAAAAGAGCCACAAGAGAAGCAGACAAAAACATTCTGAGTCGAGTTCATCAGATAGTTCAGACGATGAGGGTAGATATAAGAAGAGAAGCGGACAAAAACATTCTGAGTTGAGTTCTTCAGAGAGTTCAGATGAGGTACGATATCAGAAGAGGAGAAGCAAACAAAAACATTCTGAGTGGAGTTCATCAGAGAGTTCAGACGAGGGTAGGTATCAGAAGAGTAGTAGGAGATGCAGGCGTCGCCGAGCAAGCTCTTCTGGGGTGCCGGACTCAGCTGAGCAGCATACAAGTAGACACCGTCATCGAGACCACCACCACCACCACCATCGACGGCATCACTGATACATCTCTACTTCATCAGTCCCCAGAAGTATCCTATAACATTCCATAAGAGTTAAGGAAATTGAAGAAAAATGCTAATTTGAATGGTGAATCTTAGGTGCCCGAGACCAGAGCTGATGTGTCATGTATCTCAACGTTCATTCTATGGATTTCACGAAATATAATTAATTTGACCAATTTCTGTTAGGGATGGAACATAATTCGTGTCGTGCAGTTTCTTTTCTTAACCACTCTGCCAAACCTAGTTTGGTTTTGACAAGAGTTGAAAAAAGACGGTCAAGTTAGTAGAGAGAATAGAGATGATTACTAAGCAAAGTAGCCAATTTTCAGTAACAGAATGACATTAGATCCCCCCCGCCCCCCCCCAAAAAAAAAAAAAAAAAAACCGATCTCCAAAATCGTGCATGACGTCGAAGTTGTACTTTGGGCTCTATAAATTGTACAATTTCTCAAATTCAAACGTTCTCTGGCGGCTAGCGTCTATAATTTCCTTCCCACCCAAAATATAAGTATAGACCGCTCACAGCAGTGCCCGCTTCCCAGGAGAGATCGG